>ONZK01003006.1:48114-75581 GCA_900322385.1 Pharnaceum exiguum
TGTCTCTAGGGCCGTTTTGTGGTCTACCCCTCCTCTCCATGTGTTGTTGTCGAGCTAAAGTGGGCCGCCCAAACTCTTACCACTTGATCTTGTGTTTTATGTCTGAGTTAAATTCTCAAGTGAAAATGAACATTTTGGTGTGGATTTTTTTTTTTGTTTTGGCCATTTAGGGTGTCCCTTTCAAGTGAAGAGAGAGTTGTTCAATTGGTAGATACCTCAGTAATAGCACACCTTCAACCTTTTAAGGTTGGAGGCCGATTCTTATCGGCCTTAGTGCCACCCTTTACACCAAAAAGACATGTTCTGTGCTAGACTGCAATACTGTCGTATTACAAAATGTGTTTTTCTCAGCAGGCTTAGCGTGTTTTCAATGGTAAAGTTCAATCTGTTTTCTTTTTGAGTTTCCGCAAGTGTAAGGCATGAGCCTGAAGAGGGAGTTGCTCAATTGGTAGAGAGCACACTTTAAAGTTTAACCCTTTGAGGTTGGAGGTCGATTCTCACTGGCTTTCTCAGTGCCTCCCTCTAAACCAAAAAAAGTAAAAATAAAAATTGTGCATGTGCCCGGGTTGCGAGTTACCTACTTTCAATAGCTCCAACATGTTATTATGGAGGCCCTTTATCATTTTGACTTAGTCTTTGAATTTCTTGTTGTCAGCAATCCAGAGTTTACTCGCCTACTCCCGTGTCCATCTAAGAATTACCCGCCTAGAGTTGAGCATTTGGTTGTTTTGGAAGATGGCCCCGTTTGTGATTATATTAGCACAACCTTGGATATTCCCTTTCTGTAAGTAATGTGGACGGTTTCTTGATCATATTGTTAATGTTTAGTGAAATTGTGTGATCAAATGATCAGTAAGTTATTGTTTACAAAGGTATGTTGCTGATCTCATCCACTTTGGAGCTGTGTATTATGCACTTGTACAACCGGAGCCGCCACCTACCGCAAGTCCTGACCAAATGGAACAGTATCTGAAATTCACATCACCTGAATTTCTTAAACGAAGGAAGTCGCTTATGGGGAAAACTGTGCGAGAGTCACAAAAGACCTTCAGGATAACTAATGTTGATGAATATGTTGAAGTTGGAATGTACTTGCGCGTGTATGTTCATCCAAGACGCTTTCCGAGGTATTTGAGAATTGTGTTGCTGTTTCTTCTTACCGGTATATCGCTGCAAGTAATTCGCGCATTTTCTATTGCTTTGATCAGGTGCTATGAAGTTGACTGGAAATCGAGGATCATAGCTGTTACTGAAGCATTTGTGGTTCTGGACAAGCCTGCTGGTACCAGTGTATGTCACTCCTCAAACTGATTAGGTTCGTTTAGGTGCTCTGAGATGATTCAATAATTTCAGGCATTTCAGCTCTTGAGGCGGTGAAGATATTTTCATTTTGCTCTATTTTGTTTTTTCTTTGGTTGATCAGCAATTCAAGTCTATCTGTCTTTGGCTAGGTGGGTGGCACTTCGAACAATATTGAAGAAACTTGTGTGAACTTTGCTGGCCGTGCTTTGGGATTGCCTATTCCTCTTTTGACGACACATCAGATTGATAATTGCACCGAAGGATGGTAAATGCTGCCAAGTATATTGCTTCACTCATTTTAATTGCTGAACTCCGAGATGATAAGGTTTTAAATTTTGAAACTATTTGCAGTGTGGTTCTTAGCAGAACTGAGGAATTCTGCTCCCTTTTTCATGGAATGATGAGAGTAAGTTTGTGGTGTCTCTGAATGACCAGGTTCCATATACTGCAGCGTTGCCGATGCTGATGCTCACTGCTAGATTCATGCCTGTTGTAGTCTATCTGCAATTTTATGCTTGAGGATTTGTAATAATATTTTGATTGAGAACTAATATTGCAATTTTCGTGTTGGTTTACACCAGGATAAGATGATTAAGAAGCAATATCTTGCACTTGCTGCGGCTCCGGTTCCATCTGGTATAATCACCCATTTTATGTCTCCTGCTAGTCGGGCTCCACGAATAGTTTCGAAAGGTAACTAAATGAAACACTTTACTATTGACTATAAGTTCCCATGTTTGTATGGATGAATTTTGGCATTGCAATGGTAGATGTAGACCTTACACTACATTCTTAAATGCAGAATATATTCGAGGATGGCAGTTGTGCCAGCTTGAAGTTTTGGACTGCAAGGAAGTTTCTTGGCCAAACACTATCACTGAAGAGAATAATCTGATTGAAGATTGTGGATGGCCTATTAAGAAGTATGCTTACGAATGTAAAATCAATCTTTTGACAGGCAGAACTCATCAGGTATTAGTCGTGCATGTTCCTTTTTTCTATATCTATTTCCCATCCCAATAGCTACATCCCAAGATATTGAATTGTGTTTCTCATGGTCATGGTCATGGTCATGGTCAATTGGTAATGTGAAAATTGGAGAACTTGATACATCAAGATAGTTCAATTTGAACAGTAACATCAGACATATGGAATCAGTGCTAGAGCACCTGCAATTAAGTTTGATATTTCTTTGGCTTTGTCACAGTTAAATCAATTTTACAAACATTCGGAAAGAACCTAAGCATTTTACGAACTTGCATATTTGAAATTTCCATGTTTATTTCTTTCAAGATCACTTAGGCTAGGAAGTTCACCACATATAAAAACAGAGTGATTTTTTTTTTACAAGTTGCATGCAGAACTTTGAACTTGGATCACTTGTGTCACCGCCATCTTTCAAATATTGAAAGTCAAGGGAAAGTCATGATTGTTTCCTTTATTACTAATCAATGCCCTGTGGCAAGATATGAAACATCTCTGAGTCAGTTTTTAGGGGTGTGTTTTTTATTTTCAACTGCAATGGCAGATTCGAGCACAATTAGCTGCTTGTGGGGCACCTATAGTAGGTGACTCGATGTACATGCCGGCTGCCGTTGCAGAGATGACCGAACCTGGACTTAATCCTTTTGGTAAATACAAAAGAAAAAAGCCTTGTGAAGATGAAAAAAGAATGGCCATCAAGAATTGGATTTCCCTGCATGGAAAGGAGCCTGCCTTTGCCATTGGTCTTCAATCTTATCAGATTTCATGGGATAATGATGCACACATTTTCAAAGCTGGGCCACCGTGGTGGAGATGATCAGGACATTTCATTTCAGTATGCCTTACAATGTTCTGATGTGTACTGCAGTATCAAATCTTGCCCAGAGTCCTGGTAGGCCTATTTATTTCTCATGTTCACATGTACTTGACAATTGTTCTTTCTATTTGACCAATGTTTTGTATGATTTTTTTCTCTTATCTAGTTAAAACATTTAAGCTTTTCAGAATATTCTGCCCCATCAGAATAGTGTTATTTTTTTTTTTTTTTTGATGAAAGTTTGATTTGAGATAAATAGTAGTTGAAAGGATTCGGTGGAACAGGTTTTAGTAGAAACTGTATCAACTCCAAATTGGAAGGTTTATCTTGAATGAGACTATTAGCTTTTGGTTTCTGTCCCTCTGCTGATATTATTTACTGTGTTTGTTTTTTCTTTTGCTTTTTCGCACCTGCTATGCCAAATTTTGCTGTTTCAGCTGCTAAGTTTCTTCCATCATGCTGCAAACGGCCACTTGAAGTAGTGATTTTGTGACATCTAACCCTCCCCCCGAATTGTTAGCATAAATTAGAGTGTAATCCCTTCAAACTCTCTGAGCTGTTCAATTCTTTGGTGTGTCGGAACTCGGAACAGATTTTCTCTGATTTTTTTTTTTGGATTGAACTCCGAATTTCTGGAAAATGTTCTTTTCTGCTCATTTGCGCTAAAACAAAACAGAAATTAAAAAGAAACAAAGGGATACCCTAAGAAAAGTCCTTATATCTTACATAGACAGTATTATCTTTTAGGTTGCTTTTTCTTTTTTTTGATAAAAACTTTGTTTCTTCATTTATCAGAGCCTCATGGATATTGCTTTTTGATCTGCAGTTCTAGCATTTTTTTTCATTTAGAGAGAAGCTTGTGCTTGATAGCTAAATGCTCATGTAGGTGGACTGTCGGTACCAGCGTACCAGTTGGATATTTCTGTGCTGTTAGCAACATTTAAGCAATAGAATGCACTTTACTGTCTCTTTAAACAACTTTTTACTGTTTCATTCTGTCAGATTGCTACAAGAGTACCAGAAGCAGGGAGCTTATGTTATGTTGCGAGGATGTTCAACTTTGTCCTGATACTCTCATGCTTCCAGCAGACACTATGCACACTTTGGGATTTACGATGAATGAATGTCTGAGGTGTGATTGCAATCAAGTATTTGTGCGTCAGGGAAGAGCAAGACTTTGCCAAGTCTTCCTTGTCTGAACTGAGAGGCCAAGCAATGGCGCGCAAGAATGTCCATGCTTTAGGAGCTTACTAAAGTTTACTGAGAGATTTTTCTAAGCCTTTGATGGGATCAACTTAGGTGGGAATGTTTGGCAACTGAGGTTGGTAAGCACTTATGGAAGTGTTGACTTTGGAAACTTCAAAGAAATGCTACGTGCAAGAAACATGACCCCATTAAACGAGTCAATACATTCCATCAATCCATCTCAAAATCGGGTCACGAGTCATGAAACATCTAGCATAGTGAGTGGTGAAGCCATGCAGCACAGGTGACCCCTGCAATCTGTATTTTCTAGGAGCATTAAGCTCTGATATTAAGGGGTTCTTTTTTCTTTGATTATGATCTCATACAAACGACATTTCAACAAATCAGATTGGACAATGGACATGCCATTTTCAGTGGTTCACGTTTATCAATTCAAGGTTTTTTCTTGTCTTGTGGTACCACCTTTCTATCCCCCAACGCCCCAACCCCCTCCCTCACCCGCTCACCCCACCTAATTTGTGAGCTATTTATTGTTTTTATTTATTTTATACTTGTTTGCATAAAGTATTAAGTACGCAATTTCTTTGTGAATAGAAGGGCATGCCTTGTCAAATAAAAGAAGCAAGATACGGCTCCTCAATATAAATGAAGTACACTGATTGTATAATTGCAGAATTGACGTGTTTTTTTGTTGGTCTCAAGGGGGGGCTTTTACATAGTTGACTTTTTTTGTGTTGACTTCAATGATTTGGCTTAGTCAATGTTAAGTTCATTTTTGGTAGCACTAGAGTTTTAGAGTTTATGTCATGGCTATCTCTAACCTATACTTTCACTTATATAAATGTCGAGATGATCCAAATTAAAGTGACACCTCTTGGTTGGTGCATGAGATCGTGCCTCTTAACTCGGTTTAATTTGGGTCAAAGTTGACTCGTGCACCAAGTTGCCTGGATTATGGTAAAGTTAAGATAAGAGCTGAGGCTAGACAATTTTTAAGACTAGTTGAATGGCTGCTTCCCCAATTACAGAATTAACATGTTAAGGGTGTGTTTAGGTCGGATGAAAGAATCTGAACTGAAAAAAACTCAAGTCAATTATAGTAAGAGATAAATATAACTAAAAATTTACTGAACTGAACTGCAAAAAAGTGAGTTGAACTAAACTAAACTAAAAAAAGATGAACTAAACGGAAAAAACCTGAACTATAGTAATACGGATGAACAAAACACAGCCTATTTTAAACTTTTATCAAATCTTCTATTATTATTTTAAACTATAGTAATTATTGTGAAATAATCCACCTAAACATTTCAACAATTTTGACAATTATTTTTTTCTAACAAATGAAAGCGCAATTCAGTTTCCCTGGGAACAAAAAACAATCTTATCTCACCCAGTACTAGTGTTTCACTTCATCAATTATCCACCATAGCCACCCAAAGGCAGGCAAAATGGCAACTCGAGCAGTGGCGGCACACTTGTTGTTGTTAGGGCCAAAAACACTACTTATACGATGTGTCATCGGAACTCCACTTACCCTTTCTCACACTTTTTCCATACCCACCACTCTTAGTAGTAGGAGAGTGAGAGCACTCCATTCTCTCTCTTCTTCTCCCTCAGTTTCTACCATTCACACTGCTGCTACTGCCACTGCCACTGCTGTTGCTACCACTCTTCCTGTTTCTGGGTACTCTTCAAAATCTCATCTTTTTGTTTCCTTTGTTCGTTTTTTCATCTTTTCTTGTTGTTTTCTATGTGGGGTAGTCTTAAAAATCTCATCTTTTTGTTCCTTTTGTTTGTTTTTTCTATCTTGTTTTGTTGTTTACTACAATGGGTAGTCTTAAAAATCTCATCTTTTTGTTGACCTTTTGTTGTTGTTTCTTGAAATGGGGGTTCTTCATTTTTGCTTATGAAACATTTGCTTATATGTTATATGGGTTTCCTTTTATTTATGTTTTTGTTTGGGTTTTTGTTGTTGTTGCATTATGTTTTTTTTTGTGGTGAGAAGTTATGGTATGAACTATGAGATTATGAAATGTGGTTTGTCTGTGACACGCCGTTATGTGAATGAATGAGTTTACCTTTTATTTTGTACATTTTGAGTATTTTGAGTGATGTATTGATATTGTTATGGAAGCTAGTTAAGTGTGAATGTAAAACATCACTGGCTCTATAACTTGGAAACAAGCCCACAAGTTAGTGGTACTCAATTTGGGAGTAAATTGAGCAATTAGAGTAGAATTTGGGAATGAGTTTAAAGTAGACTGTGAGTATTCGGAAGGAAGGATGCACCAGACGCACGTTTATCGTGCGGTAAATGGTAATAAGTGATGGTGTAGTCCAATTGAAGTTTAAGTGCTAAAGTAGCGATTAGGAAAGTGGTTTTGCGGAAGCTAGTTTGCGTGGACCGCAGAAATATAGAAGATTTTGTTCAATGGTTGTTCAAAATATTGATTCCTTGATGGAAAGAAAATGAATTTAGATACCTTGTGAGTATACGCAGTGGTACTTCGGTGAAGTTGGCTTATGGACTGAGGGAGGTCTTGGCCAGTTGGCTCTAAGGAAACGTCCCTTGTCAGTGGTAGTAGTTTGGGTGAGGGTTTCACTAGAGTGGAAGTTCATCCAAAACAATATCACATGTGGTTAAGAAAAGTTTGTAACTTTCCTCTAAAAGTTAGCAATTCGAAGTTTGACCTCAAAGGCTACACTAGATTTAGCGAGAGATGGTTTTTGGTGTTTTTTCAATCATAACTTGTTAGTAGAAGTTGTGAGAGATTAGTGGAAAGTGGAAAGGTTATTGCGTGACCATATTTTGCAATTTGTGGTAAGTATCCGACTTTTGAATTCTTAATTAGTTGATCTTGTGTTTGTAGCTAATTGCCTTAGGAAGGTAGCATTTGTAACCTGCTTCATATAATTTTCTTTGTTTAATGATTTCATGGTTTGTATATGTTGTGATGATCAACAACTCTACACTCTTAAGTTACCTTATTAATAAATTTCTTTTATATGTTTTGTGCTTCCACTGGCTTGATGGTGTTTAATGTGAGAAGTGCAAACACTGGAATATAGGTTCAGTTATCATGCTAGACAGTTGGTACCCGTGTATGTATCATTTTTATTGGACATGGTATGATGGCTATTGTAAACTGAGAGTACGTGCAGCTTAATAATGTATGAAAATCATCAGGTCTTTTGATCTTTGATGATTTCTTACTTAATTGGAGAGCTCTCCTATGGTTGTGTGTTTTTTCTTGATAGGCAAAAGTTAGCCTTTTCTGTTAGCTACTCCCTTGGTCGCACACAGTCTTACTTCCCTTCTCCTTTTTTGGATTCCTAAATGTTCTTCCCAGTTCCCCTTTTCGGCAAGCTTTTTGAGATGAAAAGACAAGAATGCCGTTATACCCATGTGCCATAGTCCCCTCCTAACAATTATTTAAGGGTTTTTGTGGCAAAATGTTTTGGGGTCTGTCGTCCATTTACGAAGGGGAGAAAGTTGTGGGACGGAGGGAGTATTTGATATGAGGAGTGTATAGATACTAGTGAAGAGATAGCTCTGAATAAATGTCAGATTGCTTTTCTTTTTTGGGAAACAGGTTAAATGTCAGATTGCTAGGGAAGTAGGGAGTTATAAAATGTCAAATTCTTGCAGTGCTTAGTTGTAAAGAAACTTTTTCTGTAGGCTATTGGAGAACTAATTTCTCCTTTTCTTTAGGATATAGCATGTCTGGGGAGGTTTGGGTCCTTTTTCGATCTCACTCGCCTGCTGAGACACTATTTAAACAAGAAAGCGGGGGCCAGGTTTCTGATGTTGCTTTTTTTTACTTTACCAAACTCCAACCAAACTAGTCCATGGACCATTTAGTTTTGTGTGTTGAAAATGTTAATGAGGCAATCAGAACCTTTTGTTTTTGGTTTGATGCATTTATGGCTTATGAGATCTATCCGTGGAGTTGTGGCACACAGATTTTACGGCTTTTTTTAAAGTGAAGTAGCATATGTTATTTGCACTTACAATCAAGGCCTCATGAATGGGAAACAAGTTTCATTTTTGCTGTCACAACATAGAGGTGAGGCTGTCTATATCTGATCGCCCCCAACCATGCTTTTCTCCGGGAGTCCTTTTGCCCTGGGGCACGTCATTGCCCCTCCCCCTCTTATATCTAGCATTGTCTGACATTGGTTGTAATTGTCCAGCTACCCGAAATATAGTCGCCTGTTGCCCTGCCCTTCAACAAATTACCCTCCTAGAGTTGAGCACTTGGTTATTCAGGAGGAAACTTCTGTTTGTGAATACATCAGCAAAGCTTTGGATCTCCCACCTCTGTAAGCAATGTCTAAATATCACCCCATCCATCTCTTGTTGCTGTACCATGCCTCAACTTGTTCTCTAGTGTAACTAGACCGCATTACTAACTACTAAGACAAATGGCTCATCAGGTATGTGGCTGATCTTATCAATTTCGGAGCTGTATACTATGCACTTGTATGCCCAGAGCCTCCACTATCATCTACTCCTGAGGAGGTCGAACTGTATAAACACTATACATCACCTGAACTTATAAAACAACGGCGCTCAATTAAGGGGAAGACATTCCGTGAAGCACAAAAGACCTTCAAAGTCACTCGTGTTGATGAACATTTTGAAATAGGAACATATCTACGCGTACATGTGCATCCTAAAAGATCGCCAAGGTGTTATGAAATTGACTGGAAGTCGCGAATTCTAGCTGTCACTGATTCCTATGTGATTCTGGACAAACCTGCTGGCACCTCTGTAAGTGGATGTCCGAGCACCAATCTCTTCCTTTCCTCATTTCGATGCTTGTAGTTGCTTGAATATCTGTTAACTGCTAGATTTCCGGTTGTACTGCTTACCTTTCTGACCCCTTCCACCTTCTTTCTTTCTTTCTTTTTTTATTTCATGTTGTCTTCTATCTCTTTTCCCAGCTGAAGCTCTGTATCTGCTGCCATGACCTATCTTTCCAATATTTCATCTGATTCTTAGATGTGCAAAAACTTTTAGAAGACGTCATATAAATGCTATTGTTTTTTTTTCATTTTTATCTTTTGGTATATCTGAGATCCCTGGGAATGCATGCTATTTGGCTTATGTACGATCCATAGTTTTCTGTAACAGAGTCACGATTGGAACAGTAATGTTTGCAAATCAATTTCGTTTTCTCGTTTTAGGTTGGAGGGACTTGTGACAATATTGTAGAGACTTGTGCAAACTTTGCCACTCGTGCCTTGGATTTGCCTTCTCCACTTCTTACTACTCATCAGATTGATAATTGTTCCGAAGGATGGTAAATGTCGTGCAATTTTTTCTGAACTTCAGTTTGAGTTGAAGTGGCATGTAATTATTGTGATTTATTCTCAGTCTTGTGCTGGCCAGAACCAATGAATACTGCTCTGCTTTTCACAAAAAGATTAGGGTAAGTTTGTGATTTTCTGTGTTCTTTCTGTTGAACATTCTCAATGGCCTCGTTTCAAAGAGTATTACTGCAATGCCATAGTCCTCCACTTGTATGAACATCTTTGCGTATTTTAGGAGAGAAAGGTTAAGAAGCTTTACCGAGTGCTTGCTGCTGCTCCTGTCCCCCGTGGAATACTTACGCATTACATGCGACCAGTCAATGTTGCTCCACGACTTATATCAGAAGGTATCATCCCGTTATCTCTGCTCTAATGCTTGAATAATCATCAAACTGCTGAATGGCTAAATGGATCTGAATGGTCAAGTATGTTGGAGATTATTCACTTATATTTCTATATCTGGAGGTTGCATTAGGTTTTCTGGATGTCTGTAAGTCATTATGTTCTTAGAGGTTATCGAGGAACTTTTCGTGTATAGAAAGTCTGTATGGAATGGGTCTATAAACGCGGCTGATTGGAAAGAGGTTACTAATGAAGTGGAAAGGGTCACTGAAGAAAAAAAGAGGGTCACTGATGAAGATCTAATGATATTTTGACTAAAATCTCCAATACCGACCCCTGTATTCTTTGTCAGGGATCTTGTTTTTAATAGTGACCCGGTTTTTTAACTCCGGTGCAAGTACCTTTCGTTTAAGTTTTTATGTTTTGTGTCAGTCATAATAGGGTTCGTTGGTTGTGTAATAGTCTTATTCAATGATTTTAAGATACCTGATAGGAAATGTGAAAACATTTATACCGATGTTTTAAGATAATTTTTTACTTTGACTTGTGTGCTTTTTTCGTTTGAGACCAATGTATTATATCGAGCTTTTCTAGAGACTGAGAGTTTGATTACATGCAGAATATGTTGAAAAATGGATGCTGTGCCAGTTGGAGGTCTTGGAGTGCAAGGAGGTTCCTTGGCCAAGCACTTCAATGCAACAGAGATATCGAATAGACGACTGTGGATGGCCTGAGAGGGATGTTGCGTATGAATGTTTGGTTAATCTTTTGACTGGTCGGACTCATCAGGTATTGTCTATACTCTTTGTTATACACTCGATTTTACAATTTTCGAGGTGAAGACTCTGGAGCTTATACGATTGTAAATGGGTGTGTGTTCGTAGAATTTCGAAGAAGTCGGGAATATAAGTGGGGAGGTAGTGCTTTGATAGTGGATATTAAGATTTTTTGTTGCAGAATGTTTCAGAGTTCTTTGTGGTTCAGTAGCTTAACTAGCTCATCAACTGCTTTGCGAAACACCTAAAATACTTAGCATGCCTCAAGATTACAAACTACTGTAGTTTTTTTTTTGTCCATATTCACAATATATTGGTTTAAAGAGATTTTGGTCTAGTTTTATTAAGCAATTTATGCGCAATTGGAGTCCTGATGCTACTGCGCTTCTTGAGGAAACGTTATGCTATGAGGAAGAGGAGTTCTCTCTTTCCTCTCTTTCCAAGGGAGAGAATTGCCCAATCGGAGAGATGTTGACTAAGAATTGGAGATGGTCATGGCTTGTCTTAGAGACCTTCGGCCATAAACTAGGCAGATTCAGTGGTGTTTGGGAATGATTGTAGGGCACTTTTACTCTGCACATTCAAGTGACCCTTGGAAAAGGTTACTAAAAGCTGGTAATAAGACAGGAAAAAACCCCAAGTTCGAGTCTCCTCATCGTTAACTTCAAGAGCCATAGAATTAGTCAGGATATACCCATGTTATCTAAAAAAGAACTGAATTTATTAATCCCCCTATATAGCCAGATGGGTATTTTGTTGTGAGCACACTTGTAGAGGAGCTAGGTGGATTGCTTCTAGTTACCACTTGTAGAGGATAGTCGTTTATGGATTGGGGATCGTGTGGAGTTTTCTCTTATGTCGATCTTTTCTGCTGGCATTAGAGGTCCGTTCACCTATAGTTTTCCTATTAGAATTATGTTTGTAAGTGGTCCGGTCACCCATAGTTTTCCAATAATGAGTTGTGTATGTTAGACCCTGCTAAGTTCGTGCTTTTAGTTGGACTATGGTCTTGGAGCGTATAAACACTAATGACATGAGGCAGACTGGACCAAGACTTATAGACCTATGTTATGTGTAGGAGTAATGAAACATGATCGCATTTATTCCTTCATTATGAGGTGGCTCTTGTTCTTTGGCATAACCTCTTCCAAACTCAGTGTTGCTGATTAAGCTGTTGACTTTAATTTCTCTTGAGCATCCTGAATTGTTTTCCCCTAGTGACACGTATGAAGCAACTACTGTAAATAGGGATTTACTTATTATATCTCCCTGCAGATACGAGCTCAATTTGCTGCTAGTGGGGCACCTATAGTGGGTGATTCAATGTACATGCCTGCTTCTCTTTCAGAAATAGCCAATCCTGGTGTTAATCCATTTGGCTTGCATAAAAGAGGATATGCAAATGAGGATGACAAAAAAATTGCTGTCGAGAATTGGATGTCCCTTCATGGAAAGGAGCCTATCATCGCTGTTGGTCTTCAGGCCTGTCAAATCTCTTGGGATAATGGAGATCATGTTTACAGTGCTGGATCACCGTGGTGGAGATGAGATCATATCGGTGAGTTCTTCACTGTAAAGGGACCACTGTTAGCTACTGAAACTTGGTTCAGGTAGGCGTTTCAGGTAGGCGTTCTTTACCATTTTTATTCCTAGCTGGATGCTTGATTTCACTATTCTTCCTTTACTAGATTACCGCTTTGTTCTGAAGTGTTGAAACATGGATATTTGCTTCGAAAAGTACGTACACCTTTCAACAACTAGTCTCTTCACATTTGCATTTTTTTCATTACGGGGTATAACGTGGATGTGTAGCTCAGAAAATTGACGTCTTTGAGTCTTCCCGTATGATTCCCCGTGTCCTTGCATTACCCCCCATGCCAATTGAGTGTTTTTCTCTATAGCGTGGTTCCTAGAGACTTGATAGTGAAAGCCTACATCGAATGTCAGTCAGTTGTTTTATTTAAAATGCCATAAACAAACCGTGACATGTTCTTGTCATTATCTTATGACTTCAGCTAATGCAGGAAGATTTCTCTTGATGAAACTAGGAACTGACAACCAGATTCCTTGAATTTATACATTTAACTAATTTGGTACCAGTGGCAAAAGAGTAGGGCAGGGAGTATATTTGGTGATGCCTTTGGTTCTGTTCTCACTTTGCAACTCTCTTGTGCACAATCAAAATGTTCTTACAACAGTTGGTACTTGCGTGTGCTGTATGTTGTTGGTGTTGGAGGTTGGCATTTTTTTGCAGCATACAGCTATGCACTCATTCCATCACAATAGGATACTGTAGCTTAGCTTAGAGTAATAATTACATTGGAATATTGGATTGTTATAGTCAAAGAAGGAGATATTTCAGTCCATGGTTGCAGAAACCGAGTGGAGAATTCTTTTGCAACTTCAAAGTTGTTGGTCAATATTGGATCACATTTGTTTTTGCATGAGCATTTTTTTTTTTCTGTGCTTGACGATGAAGTCTCTGTACCACGAAACTGAGAGCTTTGGCAGTCGCTTTAATGTGGCAAAATCAACATAGTAGAGCCCGAATCTTTTGGTGTAGCCCTCTAGCCATTCAAAATTGTCTAGCAAGGACCACACATAGTATCCCCTGACGTCAGCTCCGTTCCTGTTCATATTGAGTAATATGCAGTGTTAGCAGCCTTTTCTTAAATAGTCACTATTCTGTTTGGGGATTCTGATTTGGTCAGCTAATTACGTGGATTTTTAGGCACACTGTTGTCACTGATCACATTCCATTACAATACTTGAAGTTTGTAGGTTTATCAATGACTTATGAATTATGATACAACCTGGTATCACCACATACAACAACAATAACATCAACCCACCCTTTAATCCCATTCAATTGGATTGTTGGGGGGTCAGGATGTACGCAACCTTCCCCCTGTTGTAAAAAAATGGAAACGAGGTTGTTTCCTAGATTGACCCTAAATGCATTGCTGAATTGAATTATTAACTTCCAAATTTCGCTATAAATAAAAGGTCATGAAGGGTTCTGTAGCCATTTGATTTAGTCCATAATCACTACATGGTTGTACTAAATTTAGAAGTACCTGTTCACTGTCTTGTTCTTAATGGTGGCATTTGAAAAGACAAGTATCATATATGTCAGGGTAGGTTACCTAACAGTCCTTAAGAGTGCATCCAAGTAGCCCGCCATATATTCTACTCTCTTGGAGTCATTAAGTAGTTCATCAGTGGTGGTTGTGTCTTGCCTTTCTTGTGCATACCCTGTGAGTGCCAGATTTTTCTTTGTCAGTAAAAACGTTACATGGTTCTACAGCTGCTGCTGCTACATATTCACTTATACTCACCATTTTCAGTTATGAACATGGGTGTGTTGTTGTACGTTTCTTTCACATATGTGACTACGTTCTCCAATCCTTGTGGATAGTCATACAACCAATCCATTGCCGTCTGAGTGACAACACATCAATAAATAAATTTAGAAACTGTGACGCAGGATTAGTCAAGACTCAAGAAGACTCAATTTTAAGGCCTTTGTTTCTTCTACTTGAATGGAATGGAGCGGTATTGAACTTGAATGGAAAAATAGCTGAATAGAACTAAGCTAAAAGAGACCAAGTTGAAATAAACTTAGACGTAATGTTATGGTGAAGTTGCTTACAGGTTCTCCTATGGGAACTCCATTTTTCCATGCAGTCCTCTGGTAGGAACCTTCTGACCAGGAAGCTCCTGGTTCAGTATTGCATTTGGAGTACATGCAGTCCTGAACATAAAAGCTAGTATAGTGGTTGATGCCAATGAAATCAGCTGCCTTCTGAAGCATTATTTTCTCTCTTCTTGAAAATGTAGGTAGATTTGGTCCCAGAATTTCTGTCATCTCTTGTGGATATTCCCCAAACATAATGGGATCTAGAAACCTTATTCGAAAATTCTGTTACTTTCTATTTCAATTTGGCAGTTCATGAATTGTTATCATTTATCAATACAAAATGTAATGATATGGGAATTAGACTAACCACTTAAGGAAGAAAGACTGAGCCCTGTCTACTGCTTGCTGGTCCGATGGTGAATCGCTCATAGGTTCCATCCATAAGGCATGGAGTACAATCCCAATAAGGCCTCCTTGTTGTTTCTGTTTTTTTATTGTCAGAAGTTTATCAATTAGTTACTTGGTTTCAAGATTTACTGCATCAACTTGGAACGAAGTTTCAAAGCTTTCCCTTAGCATTTTTTTTTCTTGTGTGTGTTACGTTATTTTTGTTTGCTGTCTTGACAGCTGGCTTAGTTATTTGATACCTGGTATTTGGTTCTGTACAGGTGAACAACAGCTCCATGAGCAATTATAATATTATGCGCTGCAATGAAGGGCTCCCTCTCTGAATCCCCTTCTGAGCAGTTTCCAAATGGTCTGGAGCATCGACCTGGTGGGTATTTACCTTTGCGGTATGCATAATCTGCAATGACATTTGGTTCATTGAAGGTGACCCAGTACTTCACCCTGTCTCCGAATGATGTGAAGCACAGGTCTGCATAGTATATGAAGTCCTCCCTGTAAAGAAAAAAAAAACAGGAACTTTGTCAGGACCATATTCAGCATTCAGCAAATCAGAGTTATCTGGGTTTATTTTGTCGGGGAAAGACTGTCATAATGCTTACTGTAGCTCTGGACTTAGCCATGCGCCGTATCTGTCAACAAGTACTTGAGGGATATCGAAATGGCTCAACGTTATAAAGGGTTGAATCCCTGCAGAACAGCACAGATGAGGGGGAAATAAAAGCGTGCTTCAAGAGTTGAAGGTGAAGTAAGGGATTGAGGGGTCGAGATGATTTCACAGGGGACATAGTTACATTTTTTTTTATATATCCCACTTGGAGGGGTTTTACTTAGGAAGCTTGATGTGTCTTAGAACTGACCTTTGAGCAGGAGGGCATCAATGAGCTTGTTGTAGAAACCGATTCCTGCAAAGTTAATGTGCCCATATTTTCCTCCTGTTTCAAGAAATAAGCCACCAGCAAAGATAAGTATCGCTATCGAGATTGTTCTTTCTATTGTTCTTAGTGTTTTCTGTAAGATTGGCTTACTTGGTAGTATTCTTGCCCACGAAATTGAGAACCTGTAGCTGTTGAGGCCTAGATCATGCATGAGCTCCACATCGTCCTACTTTGCATGCAGTACATCCATACCATGAGATACTAATGCGGCTCTATTCATATTGTAAGGCTAAGTTTAAGCTCGCTCAAATGCGGGCTCTATTCATATATGAAATCTTTGGTATCTTGTTCCTTGGTCATTACATCATTCAGTCTAATCTAGGAGTCGCCAATTTGGTGTCCCAAACCGTGTACCACTCCCATTCGTGGGACACCAAAGTCGGATCGAGGAGTCGCATCTTACGGGTTGAAGATGTGCTCTCTACCATTTGAGCTACTCTATTTTCTTTCAAACCAAAAACTATAAGTTTACAGCAGACCCTCCTCGCAGACTCTAATGATTCTTCGAATTTTATTCAAGGCTCACATTGTTCAGAGAAGATTAGGAGAGCTTTTTCTCAAGAATAACTTTAAATCTAACAATTTAAAATGTTTCATAAAAATGGTTTTATAAGTACCAGATTGTAGAAGGACCACGAATTGGTAAAAACTGATTCCTTGGAGTAGTGGAGTTTAATGTTAATTATGTTCTCTAAGAAAAACGCTAGGCCATCACTTCGATATGTACTTCACTACTTTATGTCTCTTCCCTATGTTTGCCGTCCGTTTTGTAGTGATTGTCAATGAGAAAGAACCAATTGTTGGAAAAGACTCATTAGCATTGAGCATTTGTCATCGACTTTTAGAAAGCGACTTAAAATTGTTGGGTTTGCCACATTTATTTCATTCATGAAAGTCGCCATAATTTGAGAAGAGATAGTGGTGTAGACTATAGAGTGCACAACCATTTAGGTTGGGAGCTGTCCCTTCCTACAAACCAATATAAAATAAAAATGCAACAATTATGATTGATTGCACGTTATGTTTTAGCTGAAGATACTTTTTGGTTGCGAATTAGAATGATTAGTTCACCACCTTGACATAAACAGCAAAGGCCCGTAGCGTAGCCACATTCGGAAAATTCTGATGGAAAATGTCTAATCCAACTGGCCAACATTCATAAACTTTTTGCGCAATTAAAAACTAGTGGCGAAAATCTCAAATTGTGATTTCATCATAAAGCTTTGCTACATCACAGTATGTAAACTATCCACTCAAAGTGGTACAAAAGATGAAATATCAAGTAGATTCTCAACCACTCAAAAAGATGATTATCTGATGGTGGGTGCACAAGGAGCTGAGGAATATTCCTTTTATTTTGAGAACCTGGAGCTGAGGAATAATTGTTGGTACTACTCCGTAGTATCCGTTAGTGTTTTATATTGATACTGTTGTCCAATGTGATACTCGAAATATACAGTTAAAATTTCGGATATTTTGGTCATGAAGACGGCTAATAACATGGATACTAGGGAGAAAACAAACTGAACCCACAAATATTACAGCACTCGACAAGTTTGAGGTTAAACTTCGGAATTGAAGTCCTCAAGACCTCAAGGGTTAAATATATATTCACGTTGGACAAAATGTATAAAGGAGTGACCTCATTACTACTTCTGAATTAGATTAATGACCTGAAATTGTAATCTCATTACCTGATAAAGGTGGTAATGATCTGTGGCAACATCTCCGTTGCTTTTGTCTTTTATACTGTTCCCTGGGAAAAATAAGGTACATAAAACAGATTTGATTAGGTGAACTGAACCATCTTTACATCAGCATGGCCTTCAGCTTCATGTCTATACTCTACAACAAGTTCATAACATACATATCTTCACTACAAACATGGCAGGTAGAACCCTTCAAAAAAAAAATAGCCAAGATCTTATGATGTGGACATTCGTCCTCACTTAGGAAGTTTATGGCATACTTATTTTCTCTACAAAGACGGCAGGCAACTTCTTTTAATAACAAACCAGGCAACCAGCCAAGATCTTGTGATGTTGACATGGGTCGCTTAGGTGTGCGTATTAATTTGACCGAAAGAAAACACGAAAAAAGAAAGAAGAAATGTGAACAACTAACAGTAGATAGTTGGTTCTCAAAAAAAACAGTAGATAGTTAAATATCATTCGTGTAGGGTGGAGCAAGCTTAGAAGTTAGAAATGCAAGTTCTGAAGGTTTTCAAAGCGCTTGCATAGCTAATAGCAGTGCTGCGCTAGCTGCTAGCATGATTGACATGCAGGTTTAATTTGTCATATCACACAAGTGAACCATCTGTATCAGTCATGGATTAATTAGAACAACGATATAAACAAAGGAAATTGGAGTAAATGAAAACAAATTCATCGGTATTGAAATTAAGGCTGAGGTCGTTGGAACTATGTGATGCAAGAATTCGATCAAAAGAGAAATAAAATGCATGCTCTATAGAAATAACTGTCAAAGGACCAAAAATCAAGGAGCACTTAACAGAATGCCTTATTATTAATCATTGGTCACCTGATGTGTGAGTGAAAGCGTCCCAGTTATTTTGACCTTTACCGTCACTCAAATAAGCACCTTCATACTGAAAACAAATAGGCCGAAAAAGTGCATTGAGATGAACATCATCACTTCAAAGAAAAACCATATACAAAACTCGAATCAGAAATGTTTTTTAGAAACCTGGTAGGCTGAGGAAGCGGCACCCCAAAGGAAATTGCTAGGGAATGAAGAGGGTGGTGGATCATTTGTGCTCTGTGGGAGCTCAAGATCATTGATATAAACAGCTGATAAAGATACAAAGATCTGAAGATAGATGATCAAGAAAAAGAATGTAACACTAGCCGGTGCGTGACTGGACTTCATTATGTTGTTTAAGCTAAGTTTGCTTCAATGCTTCTCTATGATCATATATTGCGCAATTCGCAATTTGGCTTTAGAAGTTACTCTATATATTAGCTATACCCTCACGAGTACCCCGGCTATGCTGCTACACGTACTCTCCTTACTTATAGGAAAGCTGAGGGCACCTGCAAGTCTCCAATTTTTAGGTAGCCCTGGGTGCTTTTAGTTAACAAATTTTAACATATACCTCATTAGTCACATTATAATTATCATTAGTCAGTATCTTGTTATTATAATTATCATTATAATTTTTAGGTAGCCCAGTGTACCAAAGAATTGTTGGCAAATAGTTCGGTGTGAGAGAAAATGATAGCATTAATGATTTCTGATTAATAGTGTATCATAATTATAATCTTGACTGTTTTTCGTGGCACATAGACTTGTTTGGCAAATGTTATTCGTTTTTCTCTTACATCAACCTGTGTTAACTTCGATCTACTACTGTTATTTGTTAAAACAGAACCATATTATCAGTATCAATTATTAAGAGAGATATTATGATTTCGATCCACATCATAAATAATGAATTACAGTAAACTCTTATTAATTATTACGTGACCCTACGTATATGTCTTATCTTTTCAAATTTTTCTTGATCTTTGTTTGTCTCGCATAGTCGCATATAGTAGAAGTACTCCCTCATCTACGATCACAATTATTTTGATATATACCAGATTTTTTTTCTTACATGTTACTCCTACATTTAGGCCGTATTTTGTTCGTCGATAGTGTTACAGTTTAATTTCTTTCATTTCTTTCAGTTTAGTTTTAGTTATAATTTAACCGCATTTAGTATTTTTCAGTTCAGGTTAGTATTTTTTAGTTTTCTTCTATCATTAATATCCAATCTTATATATAAAACGAGTTAACACAAATTTTTGTGCTTAGGTTATATGGATATAGGAAATGACACATATTGGTCGAATGGATGACAAAGATTTTCATTGCCTCTTAGGCTTTTTTTTTTTGGGATCGAACTTTCATCGAACATTGCCTCTTAGGTATTACTATTAATTTTGTTCAACCAGGACATGATATAATCTCTGCGCCTTAGTTACATTTACCGTAGCAGCTTCATTCACTATAAGTGAGTCCAGCATACATGCATAATTTGATCGACAAAATATGGTTCCATTATTACAGATTTATTATTAATTCGCTTAGCTATTTTTCATCAGATTTTTTAAAAACAAATAATATTACAAGTCAGCTCATTCCATTTCATTATCAGAACAGTTTGTGTGCACCCGTTTTATACAATATAAGATGAGGTTATTGATTATTGATTGATCTTTTTGATACTTAGTGACCCCGTCTCATATAAAAAATGTTGCATACAATTTTTTGATTATTTCACTATAGTTTATAGCTAATAAGTCTTGATCTGAAAACGATGCCTTATTATTTTCAATTTTGTCTTCAACAGTTGAGTTCATTTTAATTAGCCATTTTGAATGAGGAAACATACTCGGGGTTTCTTCTTTAGAGCTTAATTCTACTTAACTTAACTTAACTTATTGGAAAAAAATAAACTTTTTATTACACTCAATCAATTACCAAGCCACTATTATTATTTCACGTTTACGAAAGTATATGGGAGACATTTCTAATGTACCAATAAATACAAATGGATATCGGGATCAAACCTTCTTATGTTCGCAAATTACGTGCAAAACTCGCAAAACTTTGAAATGAACTAAACTGGACTTAAGTTGTGAACAACATGCCTTTAGACTCGGTTCATCTTTTTCTGTTTTTGGAGGGGCAGAATGTATATGTCTAAGTTGATATTTCCGTTATGCATTCTTCTTTCTATAAAAAAAAAAATAACTCAAATGCGTATAGGTAAGAATAGGTGACTTTTTCCGCGGGCATTTGGTTTCAATCCTTTTTATAACATCTACCTTTGAAACTTTATGCAGAGGTATGGCCATCTTCACTTGTTATTTCTTCTTTTGGCTCAAAGTTAAGAGATGCTGCTCACTTGTACATTTTTTCATATGCTAGGCTGTTGTATAAGTGTTAACTGATTTTATATGAAAGTTTAAGAATCTGATACGAAATCTGTGCTGATGCATCGCTCTTCGATCTTTTCTAAAACTACTACATTCATGTCAATTTTTTAAATAGGATCTAGTTTCTGTGGTGAAGATTGTTTATCTCATTTGACGTGTCAACTAATTTCTCATCCTTTGTATTATTTCTTTTTGGACAACATCCTCTTTATTATTTGATAATTTTACTATATAACTATTTTTGGGTGAGGCTGCGTACACCAGACTCCCTCATTAACCATCTGAGATGGGATCTAGACTGAGATGTTACCATAGTCACGAACAAGGGCGAGTGCAAGCATATAGGGAAGCCACCCTGCATGAACCATAGCCAGAGAAAAATGAAAAGCTTAAGCAGGTTATGACATGTTGCCGTACATATGACTAGTTGTTATTGTCCTAACTAAAACATAAATCAAACTACTATAGTTCAATGGTTTCCCGACTCCGTAACATGTTTATAATGATTGTTGTGATTTTTAAAAAAAAAAACTATATGCAAAGACTATACGCAGTGCTTTGTTTCAAGTTTCCAGCGACGCAATGTGATGATATTCTGGTGATGATACAGGTCGGAAGAACAAACAATTCACTAGCAAAATAGGGAGAACCCTCTGTAAACCAATCTTGTTTTTGATCCTTTAGAAATAGAAAGTGATAAATTTGTACTAGTCATTAGTCTGATAGTAAGAAAATCTCATTGTTACATTACACGTATATATAGCTACATTCTCAATTATGCGTCCAAATATGATGTTAAAGAGTCGTATAGATATGTAGAAAACCAAGTCTCTACAGCTAGCTATGTGATGCCAATAGGCTGAAAGGATAGTGAGATGAGAAATCTTCTGCGGAAACATCAGGATCTTTCAATTGGTTGCTATAATTGCCCTTCGATCTGATGAACACCTCCCCAAGAAACATACATTTCATTCATATCCACATATACAAAAGCTCCTGATCCTTCTTTTCACTGCTTTGCCTGTAATATGAAGTGTGAATAATTAGACCAAGGTGAGAAAAGGATAAAAACTTGTGGATTACCAAAATGTATCGATATATACTTAAAAGAGTCTTAGATAGCTCACATAGCTGTATATATTTTCCTTAGCTATTATTTACCCAAAAAAAAACCTTTTGTTCTATCCCTCCTTGATTAAATTTATAATTCACAAGCAAGAGCTCCCGTGTTCGATTCCAAGTTTCCTTAAGTGTAATGCAAGCGAAAGTTAATAATGAGCTCGCCAGCCTTGAAAGATCCTCCTTGTAGAATGAAAGAATTGTATTGTTCTCTCAAGCCCACCAAACTTAAGACTAATGAGTACTACAAACGACCCACTAGAAAGGTGAACTTTTGCGCAAACCAAAGGCTACAATAATCTAGGTAGCCCATATTGGTCCCCAAATCATATGCAAGAGCCATGCTGCTGGTCTTTTGTCATTGTACACGCATGTGATGCTAGACAAAAGAGCACATATTTTGTCAATTAGAGAAACTATTTAAGAACTAATTTGGTCGTCAGAAATAACTTTCAGTATAACTCAACGTGTCACAATCTTTACAAGCCAACTCTTGAAAAAATTAAATGGTCATTTGTTAATGTTACCTGTGAGTAGAGGAACGTTCCAAAAATTGCAATTGCAGCCCCTAAAGCATTAATAGGCTGAACTGGAGTGTTGAAGATGATGATAGAAGAGACTATAACCGAAATCCTTTTCATCGTGTTTCCAACGCTGAATGTCAGGGGAGATATTTGATCCAAGGACATGTATGATACTTGATTGTACAAGTGGTAAAATATGCTTTGTGCTGCTACCCACCTACACAAGTTCACATCAAAGTGTTAGTAACTTAGTACTACTAAGTTAGAGAAGCTAAGATGAAAATTATTCACCAGAGAAAATGCATTAGGCAATTGTAATTACCAAACAAAGTTCGGTCCAATTTGAGAGATTGCCTTCTGCCAGCCAGCAGCCCATACTTGGGGTCCCTCCATGGCAATTGCTAACGGTGTAAGGATCAATAGAGACAACATCGAAAGACAAGCATAGTAATTCATTCCGCTGACAGATTTTCCATTCATCCCTTTCTTGGAGAATATGTTTCGGAAAACAAATGCCAAATTGGATACCATGGCGCCCATAAATCCTACAAATGAAACAAGCAAAAAAACAACATTAAGGATTGGCCAACATAATAACCAGAAGAACAAAATTAGCTTTCCTCATATCATATTTGATGTAGCAACCAGGTTATAGATTTTGACAAAAACATGAAAGATTTCGGCTAAACTAACTAACCTGTCATGTTGAAATTGAGCTCAGTGGCAGCTGAAAGCGCGCAGCCGCCAATAACTGGAAGTAGTGACAAGTAAACTGGCAAAGGAAATGCTTCTCCTAAGACGAACCTTGACACTAACACACTGAAAGCAGGTTCACTGCTTTTGATGATATGAGTGAAAGAAACTGCAACCTTTGACATGCTGATAGTTGCAGCAACATGACCAATTGTATGAGCTACTGCCACCTATATTACCCAAAGTCACAATTTAGTTCATGTATAACAAGCTAGACCCAAGTAGACAACCATATCTCGGAGGATTTTTTAAAATGGTTATGCACAACTGGTAATTAAATTACTACCAGCTCAAATGCAACAAGGCCTAAATCAACCATATTTCCAATCACAAAATCATGCATTAGAGAGGTGTATCAACAAAATTGGAAAAGCAACTTACGGGAAGTAATGTCTTCCAGAACTCCACGTCAGTCTTAGGTGCATCGACAATGCGAGAAGCCCATGAAATAAGCATCATAAGTGAGCCCGCGGCAAGGGAGAGGGTAGAGGTGAGCCAAGGGTAAGGGAAGGCATTCAAGACCTTCTTGTTGTAAATATTAAAAACAACATTTAAAGCCCACCATGTCGCAAAGTAGACACCAATTTTGATCTTCTCGGCAGTTTCTTGTTCAATAACTGGCAGCTCAATGTTAATGTCCAAGGAAGGTGCACGGTTCGCCTCATAAGCTTTGCATTCAGTTTTGGACTTTCCAAGACTAATCAAAGAGTTTGACGCCGAAAGAGAAGAAACATGCAAAGGCCTAGTGATGGAAAGGCTAGAATTTTGTTGGGTTGAAGTTATTGGAAGAGGTGGAAGAAAACACTGTTGGTCTTGTTTGGTTATTGCGGGCTTTTGAATAGAGCAAGTAATGAGGGATTTAGCTACGGCTACTTGGCGCAATGCAGGAAACATTGTGTAGGTGACTAGGTGTAAATTCTAAGTTAAAAGAGAAACACTGATATAATTAGCACACGATTTCCAATCAAACAACGGTAAATACTACAAGCTGTATGTACTGAAAAAAAATGGAATTATAGAAAGGTTTAATTTAGCTAATAATTGATGGAAGTTGAAGGTTACGTTGTTCTTTCCTCAACCCCCTGCTCAGCTGGAGAAAATGTAGAGGAAGAGAAGGGAGTTTAGTATAGATGTTTTGGTGAAAAAAAGTGTCTGATGTTTATATAGGGTCTTAGATTTTGTCGAGGAGTGACATGTTGATTGTTGAATGTTGAATTTTTGATTTTTCCCTTCTTAGTTGGGTCCAAGTAATATGTTTCATCTCAGAAGGAACGATGGGTGTTTCCTCCTACACCGAGTTGATGACTTGATGCTGACCACTAAAGTCTGGCTAGCCGATGGTTGAAAGTTTTGGTCTGCACAAATGCACATTGCACCATACCAAAATCATTGCTCAATTTGTACTCCTATGAGATACGGGCCATACGGCTTAACCAACGTGTAAGAATGCATGCCCTCTTTATTTTATTTTTTTAAAAAAAAAAAACTGAGCATGCTTTCTATTCATGTGAAAGGAATGAGACTAATCATAGCCTCAGAGGAGTCGATGAAGCAATATTGCAGAATGTTGTACCATATTGAAGAGAAAGTAGAGATTTAACCTGTATCGAGAAGTTGTTTTAGATGGAACTCCCAAAGGCTCATATATGATAATTGTGACAATTGAACGCAATATTTGTGGTAGGGTACTATTGGAATCTTTTTAAGTACTATTGGAATCTTTTTAATTGAAGACCATCTGACAAAAAGTTTAAGGTTATTGAATAAGCAGCTAATAATACATTAATACTCCGAATAATCGACGATAGAACAAAGCGCTTTGCATTAATCGGTCCTCATCGTAAAACAGTGCAGTACATGATTAGCTTTGCAACTTGCGAATTATCGTTTTAGCCCTGTTGTCCTCACTTACAACATATCGTCATGTCCTTCCAAAAACAAAAACATATTGTCATGTACACCCTATGCAAATTGCACGGTCGAA
The DNA here is from genome assembly GCA_900322385.1 of Pharnaceum exiguum. Taxonomy (NCBI): domain Eukaryota; kingdom Viridiplantae; phylum Streptophyta; class Magnoliopsida; order Caryophyllales; family Molluginaceae; genus Pharnaceum; species Pharnaceum exiguum. Next base: position 73,167 of record ONZK01003006.1, read on the forward strand.
AACTCTAAATTGTACATATACTTGCTTTGGTCCAACTCAGCTATTAGCAATTTCATTATCAATCACGACACAGTTTAAACTAAATAACCTTCAACGAACTTTAGGTCGAATTCGACGCCTAACGGGAATTCAAAAGAAAGACTTTCGAGCATTGAGATGAGCTGCATATATATTGTTCTTACTTCCGTATCACACATTTTCACCTAATAATTGATTCATACAGAGAATGACCTGGCACTCAATTTCTGGTCCTTTCTTTCCCCCCACTGGCATAACGGAACTACGTAACTTACCGCACTCGATGTTATTTGCATCATTAAATTACGGTACTACATACCGAAGTGGCCGGGGTTGATTAGAGTGGTAATAAGTAGCTCTATATCACTAGTCGGAGCGATGTCACGGTGAATCAGGCGGGCAATAAAAACTCTTTTTTACGGTACTGCATCTCTTGGTCGATAGAGATTGTTTGATGACCATAAAAAGTGAGACTACTTAATCTGATTATTATTTGACAAAGTTATGCACCCTTCAAAAGATATAAAGAACCATAATGTAAACGAAAGAATGAAGTTTTATGGAAATTCGCATTTCCTCCATTTTATTACTCGTACAAAACTAGTTTGGTTAAGCAAGTACTGCTACGTACAATAGGTTGATATACAAAGCATCTTTCCAGCTAAACCACACTTGCTCTTATTCATAGTCCAACATATAGCCAGGTGATCATCCAATGCAAGATAACCCTTTCCGTATGCTGGCTTTTGTAAATTGATAGTACGTAGATTATTAGAGATGAGTCATTTTCATGATGAGAAGATCGTGGCATAAACAACACTACACTACGCTGTTCCTCTGATCTGTTGCCCCTTCAATTTCAGAATTTGTATGACCAAAGTTTCAACTGAAGTTTATGTTTCTCTTATTTTAAGAGATTTCGGTGGCCGGATTTATGTCTATGTAGATTGTAGACAGTACATGTGATCCAATGTACCACTGCTTTATTACTACATTTGAGATGTAGAAAGTTTGAAGTTGATTTGAGATTAATTTGCCCAGCTTTAATTTGCATTTTGTTTTAGAAAGTTTATTATACCGATTGTTTTTCTTATTAGAGAGAATTTTCCAAGTGGCTTAGTTCATTTGCCATTCTTTATACTTGATTTTGGTCTTACATTTACGTTGTGTGTAGCTATAAGAATATGTTTTTCGATTCTTCTATGGACCAATTATTGAGATGAGCTATAAGAATATGTTTTTCTAATCTTCTATGAACCTTTAAATAAAGTTTTTCAAACAAATAAAGTAGATCATATATTTTGGTCACACATTAGTTGTTTGACAAATAAGTGCGGGACGTCGGCCACATATATCCTTGGAGGATTCACCTATATGGGAGCGTCGTGTGGCCGCGATTTTGGGGCCGGGTTAAGGCTTTATTCCCAATATACTCTCATGAATGATACCGTGCGCTTGGCCTATATAGCGTCACTCCGCTAACCGATATTGTGTGTGTTATAAACCAATAATATACTCGTCAAAAGCGCCTAGTTCAAAACTTTGCCACTATGTGATTGCTTGGGTTGAGATCCATTACACTAAGCATGTAGTTCAAAATCGAAAGGTACTCATGCCTATTGCACGATATTATATGTTTCCCACCTATATAAATTATTTTCAAAAGTTATTATTATAATTATTTAAAAAAAGTGTATTTGGGATATATATACGTTATTTTTTGTTTTTAAAATACTTGATTTCTAAAAATTTATTAAGTTTTCCTATAAGCTAAGGGAAAAGAATTTCAAATGATTTATTTTATGTAAAAGTAATAATTTTAATTTTGCTATAATGTTTCATTTCAACTCTGAGATTCATACTACTATGTTTTAACACTTATATCATTTCTATGATTTTAAACTTTCTAAGATTTATTGTAGAAGATTGGAATTTTGAAACTTGTGGGGAAATGTTGCAAATATAATTTTAAAGTTTCAAAAATACCACTTTTACTAAACTACAAGGTTTTAATATTTTATAAAGAGTGTTTAACGTTTTGTATCACTTTTAATATGCTCTCAAAAAAAAAGAAGTAGCCGTTGTTGATTTTCATGCGTTACAAACCGTTGTTGGTTTTGATTTCCATTACTAGATGGGGTTAAAAGCTTTGTTTGTCTACTATATAAGATACCGTTTGAGAATGACAAGCACATTAGATAGACGGATAGAACTTTTAACGTATTTAAGTGTTTTATACACTCTCAAATATTATGATATAAAATAACTATTAACTCTATATACTACCAGCCCGTCTTCCGTGCACCGGGTGTATATATACACCCTGTGCCACGTCAGAGACATTAGTCATATAAAAGATTTCACTAGTCATATTACTACTAGTCATTAGTCATATAA
>ONZK01003006.1:81933-92147 GCA_900322385.1 Pharnaceum exiguum
AAATTTTCGATTATCATGATCGAAAGAGCTAGGTTGTATTAAATATTGTAGTATTGTACTTGTATTGTACTTACTCTTTTAAATTAATGTAATCCTATTGCATTACTGCAAATTTTGGTTCTCATTATATGAAGCCAGTATAGGTGCACCAAGGTACGGCACACATCCAGGTGAGTATTGGGCTATTGGCCAGCATGTATAGGTAAGTCGTGGTTTGGTCTTCAGGATTAATTTAGTCCAAAACAATTTGATTTCGAGACAAGTGAGATCATGATTAGCTTTCTCCAGTAATGGTATGGCACACATCCAGGTCATAATCTTCTACTTTATGTCGAATTCGACGCCTCACAGAAGTTCAGAAGAAAGGCTTTCGAGCATTGAGATGATCTGCATATAGTTCTTACTTCCGTATCACACATGTAACATGTTACATGCTCACATAATAATCGATTCATACAGAGAATGATCTGGTGCTCATTATCTAGTCCTTTCAGTTCCTACCTCTGGCATAACGGAACTACTTTGGCACTTGATGTTATTTGCATCTTTATGGTACTGCCAGTGTTACTGATGAGGAGGTTTGATATACGCAGCCTTACCCTGAAAGAGACTTTTCCGAGAATGACCCACAAACAACCAGTTTGCGGTCGATTGGGTTGTTCCACATTGTTCATTTAGTGACCGTGTGAGTTATTAATAACCTAATCCCTACAACTGTGAATTGGTTTTGGGATAGAACCTCATTTGCTTTATAAACACACAACTTTTTTATTTTCCGAGTCCTAAAACCATGATGTAAAGTTGTAAACCAAGGAAATGAAGTTGGTGTTCTGCAGTTCCTTGATTTTATTACAAAACTGGATTGGTTAAGCAAGTACTGCTACGTACAATAGGTTGATATACAAAGCATCTTTCCAGGTAAACTACTCTTACTCTTACTCATAATAGCCAGGTGATCATCCAAGATAACCCTCTCTGTATGCTGGCTTTTGTAAACTGACAGTAAATTATTAGAGATGAGTCATTATCATGATGAGAAGATTGTGGCATAAACAACACTAGTCTACGCTGTTCCTCTGTTGCCCCTTCCGTTTCAGAATTTGTATGACCAAGGTTTCAGTACTTTACATTCCTCAGATCCTTGCTGTCCTTCTAAAGTTTGGCCTGTCTCAAGCAAAGAAAAACATTAGTCCTTCGCACAGAGGTATACACAGACTAGCTAAAAGGCTAATTCTGAAATTTAGTTTGAGCCAAATCTCAAACATTTAGTGCCAAAGTAAAGCTAATCAACATCTTCTATAGAATTCAATAATCAACAGATCAAATGATGTTCAAGCTTGAAATATCGACCATAATCACCGAAGCAAAGGAGGATTACCTGTGAATAGATAAAGGTTCCAAGTATCGCAATTGCAGCTCCCAAGGCATTGATGGGCTGGACAGGAGTATGGAAAATGATAATAGACGATACAATGACAGATATCCTCTTCATTGTATTGCCAACACTAAATGTCAGGGGAGAGATTTGGTCCAGAGACATGTATGATACTTGATTGTACAAGTGGTAGAAGATGCTTTGAGCTGCCACCCACCTATGTTCAAACACATACAAAATTTCAATCAGCAACATTAGCTAAAACAAAATATTGCCATACAGTCCTAGACCAGCAACAATAATGTTAGTAGGAAATTGAGATAGATGTCAGTATGTCACATTGCAATGTTAGTGGTTTAAACAGGAGTTGAGATAATGAAACTGTTGCAAGATGGTCAGATGGAGCATTACCAGACGAAATTCGGGCCGATTTGAGAGATTGCATTCTGCCAACCAGCTGCCCATACTTGAGGTCCTTCCACCGCAATCGCGAAGGGTGTGAGGATCAAAAGAGATAACATGGAGAGGCAAGCATAGTAATTCATTCCACTAACAGACTTCCCGTTCATTCCCTTTTTCGAGAATATGTTCCGGAATACAAATGCCAAATTCGATATCATAGCTCCCATAAACCCTATCGTTCAAAGATACAAGCTCAAATTCAGTTGCTTAACACAATAGCTCAAATTTAGTTTCTTAACAAAAATATGATCAAAGTTCGCGCAGTTGCATAAACTTACCAACCATGTTGAAGTTGAGCTCAGTCACAGCAGAAAGAGCACACCCACCGATGATTGGTAAAAGTGACAAGTAAACTGCTGCAGGAAATGATTCTCCTAGCAAAAACCTTGACACTAATACACTAAATGCAGGTTCACCGCTCTTAATTATATGTGTAAAGGACACTGCCACTTTTGACATACTAACAGTTGCTGCTACATGTCCAATTGTATGAGCCACTGCCACCTACATAAACCCAAGAAAACCACTATTTAGTTGCAAAACCTTAATACAGTGTTCATTAACAAATTTAAAACAACTATCATATCATCAAAACTGAATTTTGATCAGTGGTTATGATCTTTATTTTTATTATCACCTTAGAACACCAGAACATGTTACAAAGATCCACATCACTAATTCACTACTACTAGACCCAAAACACCAATTTAGCTCTTTTATGACCCATAACACCAATTGGTAAAACTGACCAAATTCTGGTATAGTTTTAGAATTGATTTAAACTAAAACTCATAATACTGACACCAAATAAAGGATATGGCATGAAACGTTATCATTATCAACAACATTACCTAATCAACAACCAAAATGACCCATTAAGCTATAGAAAAAACAGGAAAGCAGAAAAGAAACAGTGAACTTACAGGGAACAAAGATTTCCAAAACTCAATGTCAGTCTTTGGTGTGTCAGCAACTTTGGTAGCCCAAGAAAGCAACATGATAAGAGAGCCAGCAGCAAGTGAGAGAGTGGAGGTGAGCCAAGGGTAAGGGAAGGCATTCAAAACCTTCTTATTATAAATATTAAACACTACATTCAAAGCCCACCATGTAGCAAAGTATATACCAATCTTAGCCTTTTGAGCAGTCTCACTAGGCAGCTCAATGTTAATGTCAAAAGACTGAGCTCTGTTAGCCTCATAAGCACTGCATGGGGTTAAATTCTTTCTGGGTTTTATCAAAGATGTGACATGCAAAGGTTTGGTGATTGATAGTTTGGTGATTTCTTGGTTTTGAGAGGAGGGTAAAGGTGGAAGAACAGAGCATTGCTCTGTTTTTGGTGAAGTTAGTTTATGGTGTGAGAGTGTAATCAGTGAGTGAGATTGTGTTGATGGACGCAATGTTGTTAACATTTTGTAAGGTGGAAATATGTATGTTCAGTGTTCAAGGAGAAGTTTGAAGCAGAGAAATGAAGCTACAAAGCTCTTGTAGTTTGGCTACCTATGAAGTGAATATTTAGGGAGGGTTTTTGTAAGATATAAGTCAATAAAACTCGAAACAAACTATCGATTTTTGGTTTGAGAAAAGAGCTATTGGAAGAATGGGTTTATATAGAGGCTTGTGTTAGTGGCCACAGTAAAATATTTTGACAAGGAAATTAGGTGTTGCCATGTTGGCTTTTGAAAGTTGTCACTAGTCATATCCCAATTAACCAATATGTGTTTTTGTGGAATATTTACTTGAAACCTTCGGAAAGTAATATTTATCAAAAAAATAAAGTTTCATTCTATTTATAAGTTCTATCGATTTTTGTTTTGCTGGATATGTTAAACTTGAGTGGAAAAATTAATAATTCTAGAGTCATAACCTAGTAGCGGAGTTAGAGTTTGAGTGTAGTGGGTTCACTTATTATCGACACTACAATGTTGCAAGACAAGATAGTCCAGTCGTTCAAATGTTCATAAAAATTTAACAATAGATAACAAAATTTGTCATCATAAATCTTGACTTTATTTGATAGCTTGTTAATTGGAGTAACTTGCTGTGTAATGGCTGGTTTAACTAAAAAAACAGACTATTTAGATTCAAAAAATAAGTTTGGTAACCACTTATTCAGCAAACTTTTTCACCAAAACCAGCTGCTAATTACAAGCTACCCTTTCTTAAATGGTTCACATCAACTAGTCAAATTAAATAACACATCCAACTATCTAAATCCAGTTACCATCTACCATCTCTAGCTCGGTACCAAATAAGGTCATTATAAAATGTCTTTTTTATTTTTACAGAAAATTTAAAAAATCAAATGTGACGCATATTGCATGCTTGAATTTTTATTCATATCCATTAATCAATGCATCAAAATTGTGCTAATCTTAATCTTTTGATATGTTTATAGGCTTTTTGTTCATCAAAGTAGGTCTAATTGACCTCTTATTTTTCTAGATGCGTCCACCCCGTAAATTAGCACCACCGAAATCGCCTCTACAATGATGAAGTTAAATGGAATGTAAAGAATTTGAAAACATAACCATTTACTATGAACAATCCGACCATTTACATTGATCATGTAATTGGTTTTTAGTAACCCATATTCTGTTTAATGCATTTTTTTGTTTCGTGGCATCAATAAAGTTGGATAAGAATAAATTTTGCAATTTAAATGTGCTTTAGAATCTTGTTATTAGATACAGCTACAAGCCTACAAATCTTGTTATGTTATTTAATTTCCATTCAAAAAAAGACAAAGATTCAAGATTAAACCACCATATCCTGAAAGAAAGATGATTCGATTATTCAAGTTATATAATCAAGCGACAATACATAAGCTAGTTATATAATCAAGCTCAACAAGTTTGATTTGCATAATGTACTAATGTCATATATGGAGTATAAACAAGTAAATTGGTAAAATGTGTGAAAGGTATTTGACAAACGACTCCTAGCAAGTAAAGTCGGCTCGCCATACTTTGAAAGGGTCCGTATTTGCAGACCAGCTGTTCGGCTAGATATAAGGCCAAATTCAGTTTGCTACTAGTATATCATATGGTTTTTCTCTGATTCCTTTATATACTCATATGTTCGAGCTGGTTTGATCTCACTGCTTTTCTTTAACAATTTAACTCAGCTTAATTTCTAACAATTTAATTGAGTTCAACTCAAATTATATAGTTCGATAATTAACAGTTCAAGTAAAAATTTTTAACAAAGTTATTTGTGAAAAAAAGGTTGTCCGGACCAAGTCACTGTCCAACATTTATAGAATGATTATTATACAAATTTTTTACTCATAACAGTTTTCTCTCTACTCTTAGTGTACCTACTAGTCCTACTAATACTAGTATACAATTTGCAAATGGTCCAAGCTACCACCAATGGCAGCCCATCCTGTGCAGCCACATTGACAAAATGCTACTGATCGTCCATAACAAGGCCATAGGACCGCAACCAAACTGCTGAACTGGAGCAAAAACAAAGGAAAAAGCATTGAAATTTCGACATGTGTAAGATACCTAGCAAACTAGCTGCATTTCCTTCCAATATATTTCGATCGATCCCATGCAGTACGCATATGTAATGTAATCAAATGGAACAATCAATTCTTGAAGACCGCTATGTTTATTTTTATTGCAAGATATTTTTTTTTTGGGATTGCTAAAAATCAGCGATTGTTGTTTCCCTTGAGCAAAAGAGGACAATAGATAGAGACATATATGTACAGCACGATTTGGTGAGGAGTGGAGCGACGATTAGAGTGCAAGATGGACACACTATGGAGTATTAGCTAGAGAACTTGAAATGAATGAATGCATGATCACGTGGCAGACCTGCCCAGCCTACTGCCCACAACAATTATAAATAGAGGAAAAATCTCAGTTTGCATTCACCTGTAACGATTTTGTTCCTTCATTGTCAAAAAAAAAAACGATTTTGTTACTTCATCATAGGCATCAAAATAATGAAGTAACCATTTTGTTACTTTTTTATTTTTTGAGGTCTGCGATTTTGTTACTATTAGTAAATTGCCCCCCCACAATCTTATTAAACATATCAACTGAACGAGGATATACTTCTTGTCATGCTTTTTTGGATCGATAAAAATTGAGCCCCGATATGTTACTTAGTAATTATTTATAACTTTTATTTATGAATATTTGAACTCACTTGATTAAAAATGTTTGGTATGGTGTCAATATAAATTGAATCCATTTTAACCTAATTAAACTCTGGCTAGATTATCAATTACTAGCTTGTAGTGATACGAAATTAAAAAGGAGTGTCTTTATGTATATACGTCAATAGACTTCTTGATAAAAAAAACAAAGCCTAACACAAAACTTAAAATAATCCTGAATATCAATTCTCAAACATCTTTTTAATAAATACACTTGTGTTCTTTTAAGCTTTTTCTTCTATTTTTTTCCTTGAATAACCAAAAATCTAAAACTAAGTAGCAAGCACCAAATTTATGTCACTCGAACTTGCTTGTCCATGGTAATATGGTATAATAAGACATGCATTTCTTATTGCATACGATCGATTATGCAAATGAAAGACCGCATAGGGATCAATGACCCCAATTAGGCGATCTCCCTTAGTCATAATCAGGATCGTGGGCGACTCCTCCTTAGCAAACTGCAGTTTCATCAATTGTTACATCGATTGACAACTATGACAAGTGCAGGGGATCTCTAAGGTGGAACGTAGGAATGGCATTATAGCAGAATACACATGTATTAGGCCCCCCATAATATGTGAATAACGGTCCAGAATACTTGATTCTCTGCTTCAGTTTGTTGAGGCTGGGAGCTACACGGTCCATTGATACTAAAAAACACTAACACACCAAAATACCAATCATGCTGACTTTCATTCTAGGCTAGCTGTGAACTGATATGTACGCTCTTTAAGTTGGGGACCTCTTGCAAAAGTTTTGATGGAAAATGACTTGAATCAAATAAAAATGTTTTAAGACAAAAGCAAAGCGAGACTGTGTTCATTACCGAGATTATAATTTAGTCAATTTGGATGCAAAAATCATACATTCCTAAATATCTTCAGCCACCAACCACTCAACCAGGACAATTCTAAATCACTCTCTCACGGCTCACATTGTTGTATGCACTGTTATTTTGCATCAATCCTGAAGCGTCATACTGTCATATGCTGCAAACGCAAATTATTGCCAGAACAATGAGGCAGTGAATGTGTGTGTTCCAAATCTATCCCTATCAACCTTCTTAAAATCCAGCACTTCCTTCTTTCTATATTTTTTTTGATTTACAATTCACGGTTCTTGGCTCTCGTCATTGGCCTGAGATAATTTAAAATTTTATACTTCATATATGATGGGATTCAAACACACGACCATTTATCTTTCAATTGGTTTTATCCTTGTAGAGAGTTACGGCCTAAGCTAAGAATGTGTACACGGATATTCATTTGGTAAATGAACTTGATCAATCTTGTATCCTTTTTAATTCAATATTAAATTTAATATTCATTGAGAAATACGGAGTAGTTTTTTTTGGCAAATAATGTGCATACTATTATGAGATTTTCCTCGATGCTTCAAAGACTCGGATGCGCAAGAGATTGTTTCCACACAAATCATTCAATTACTCATATTGAGCTTATACTATAATTCTTAAGTATTGAGCTTATACTATAATTCTTAAGTACACGTGTTGTATGTTTACGTCATGTGTTTTTTGTAAAACATTACAACACAATATCAATAGTCACCTTAGCTTTTAAATGTCATTAGTCCATATCTTTATTAATGCTCATACATTCACCTCGTAATCATGTATTTGTGTACATTCAATGTACCAAAGTCTTATTGAAACTTATATTGTTATGTTTATATTGACTATTTGCGTCTTTAGTATTTGTGAAAACAGCCATTTTCTTCTGGCGTAAAGTGATTGTTCTTTGCCTCTTTCACGGAACGGCATTTCTTTGCATACTTGCATATAAGTTGTCTGCATGTATCTCCAAGTTGACTCTTTAGGGAACGGTTGAAACTATTAGTGGCCCTAGACTGGCAGATATACATCTCTTTCTTGGTATCATGGTATGGTCCAGCGAATTATTACCGTATATTGCATAGCACTGAAACTCACTTGTCACCCAACACAAACCTATGCACCACGCTACAATCTCTAATTTTGGACAAATATGGGTATCACTATCTTCGAACGATGTATAGCAACACAGCACAATGCTTCTGATTTCCTTTTGAAATTTGAAGTGTTCACGGTACCTGTAATAGTAACACTTCCAGGATGCATGTCCCAAACTTGACCACCACAAATCTACAACTGACACAGGTGCTTAGTTTCAGATACTAATAACTAGTAATTCAAGAACACGAGGTTGTAACCTGTAAGCATGCCCCTAACTCGCATTTCTGTAGGACTTCTTATATTATGACTTAATACACTCAATTGACAAACCATACTACACTGTTGCGTGCACATACAGAGAATGCACATCCCCAAGACCCACCACGATCATTCGTCTATGCTAGGTTACGTTTCTCATTTGTCTGCATTTGGGATTTGCATGTGTTCCTGGTACTACCACGAGGGAAGCTGCGAAGATTATAAAGTACTAAAGAGAACTAAAGTGGCATGTTGAGGGAGATTTGATCAGCTCACCAATAATAGCAGCCCAAATGATCCCTCATTGATGAACCTGAGAGTAAGGACCTGCCAAGATCTTCTGCTTTAAATGTTCTCATAGAAGCCTCCGGACAAGTTCGCAGATTTTACGAAATGCCTTCACTTGTTCTCTTGACAAGTAAAGATAATGGCCCAAGTAACCTTTGAATCACTCACCACCTTCATCACCGCTGCTATCCCCAAACATGGCAGCCATTCTCAAAGTGAGCTTAGCAGCCATCTCTCTCCTCTGAAAATCAGGCATTAACCTAGAGTTGCTTCGGATATTTGCAATTTCTGACATAATTTGTTCTAAATCATCAAGCTCAAGAAGTGCGCCCATATCGAAGTCATCTTTATGGTCAGCCTCACCAGCTTCACTGGTCATTTCTGGACCATTTTCTTTTTGTACAGAAGATGAGGATGTAGATGGGTGCTCTACATCCGCTGTACCATTCGTCCTGACTTCAGTGGTCGCCACAGAAGTAGAAGGTTGATCAGGAGGGTTGGATGGAACAGCACTCTTTGCAGATAACCAATCATCATCTGTGACATCCCAGTGTTCAACTGAGCCTCCAGAGAGGACTTCATACTCACCTTCATAATCAGATTCCTCTTCAGAAGATTCTGAAGAAAGGGCAAATAAGTCAATAACTTCTATGAAATGACTCTAACTTTCATCATGACGTTCAAAAGTAGGATGGATATTAAAACCTTGTCCTTCAGGTAAAATGGGTGCCAAAATCTTATGTCCGGATTTCAAAACCATTCCAGGCCACATGTGCGCAGAAAGAGCACCAAGTAGCCGCTCAACTCCTTGTGAATCTCCATCAAGTGACAGACCTGCCAAGACACACAATTTCTGTTACTGTATAAATAAAGCAGCAGCACAACAGAACAAAATTGATAAAAATCAAACAAAGAAAACTATTGCAATTTAGTTTAGCTAATTTCACTTGAACTGAACTATCAATGTTTTTCATACATCATACCATCTTCTCTTCCAGTCTTATTCAGTTTTCAGTCCCACTTTCATCTCTTAAAAAGAAGTAATATAAAAACCACCGGTGATACAGAGAAGGGTCTGGGACCACAAGTTTTGAGGTTGGAGGTTGAGGCTTTGCACTTAAGAGTAAAGACGTAGAGATAGAGGAAATACTATATGCTTTGTTGCTTCTCTCCAATTCACGAAAGTCTTCTTTGGTTCTTTCGTCTTCTAATTTTTTTTAATAATAAAATAATATTCCATTATTCTTGTCAATTCATCTGTGTTCAAAATCCCTATTTCCAGTATGTTAAAAACCGTTGTTCAAACAAAACTATTGCAAACCTAGGAAAAAAAGAACAAACTAATAGAAGAAGAACAATGAATTAACAAAGCGAAGAATAAGAAAAGACAACTCTTGTTAGCTACAATAATCATGTATTCCTGCTCCTCAGCCGTGTGTTAACGATGACGAAATAATGCTCTTTTCTAATTCTTCCCCACCTTCTACTACCCAAACTTATAGCCATTAGATTGGCTCGACTGTGTTAACGATGACAGCAACAAAATAATGCTCTTTTCTAATTCTTTGCCACCATGTACTACCCATAACCAGAGCCATTAAATTGGCTCAACCATTGTGGGGCTATGGGCTATGTGCAAGGCCAAAACATTTGCTATGTTCGTCAACTCTGTATATGCACCAGCAGCAGACATAAAATAGCCTTCA
>ONZK01003007.1:646-25417 GCA_900322385.1 Pharnaceum exiguum
GTGTATGTTCTCAAGGCTTGCTTTTCTCATTAATCACAGGGCAATATATACACCCTAAGGCCACAAGTTGTTGGGCCTACATACTTAGTACAATATACACAAATATACAACCCAATAGTTTGTTTTTGTAAACAAAACATATCACAATTGTATAGGGTGATGCAAATATGCAATATAAGGTCCCTTGTTTAAAATGGTATAACACTTAGAATAAGACTACTATTAGGGAGGTACCACAAACCGATAATATAGGCCATGTTTGACAATTAGCTAGAGTTGGTAGGTGGTAGCTGGATTCGACTAGATGAATTTGTTAATTGGTTTGACCAACTAATGTGAACCAGATAGGGGAGGACAACTTGTTCATTTGCAACTAGTTTGGGTAAAATTGCTAGTTGAACCAACTAATTACCAAACACAATTTTTGAATCTTATTCGCTGATTTTTTGGTCAAACCAGCTAAGAGACAACAAGCCGCATCAAAAAGTTGAGGACCAAACAGAACCATAAACCAAAAAAAATGGCTTTTGAAAATGAGATATAGGTTGCCTTACGTTTGGGTTGAGGTTTGATTATTTTCATATTGTTTTTGGCACTACTTTTATATGTTTGAGGTGTTTGATTGCTTTTCTAAATACAAAATATGAAAGTTATTTTTTCATCTTATTTATTACGCATTTGTAGGTGAAAGTACTTTTAAACAGTTACAACACTTTACACAACAACCCTACAACCACATCACTTCACAACAATCATATCCCAAACTCAGTATAGGCTCTATTTGATACGATTAGCCTTTCCCGAGTATATAATTAATGAAACAATCAAAGAAATAGGCCTCTGCAAGACCCCGAACAAATCAAGTGAGACAACATCTACCTGAAACGCAGGATCCTCTAGGGCTTTGTGGAATTCGTCTTCAAGTTGTTCCAAGCATGCCACTAATAGCTCAGGGACGTATTTGCCTCCATACTTGCCAAACCTACCAGTAATCATACTAGTCATACGACTAGAGGCAACTGAACAAGTTATAGATGGGTAAAGTGATGTAGTGGAATTAAGTACACTAATAGAACTGCTTTGCGTCGTCTTTGCTTGGTTGTTGAACAATAATATTTTTGATGAAATTACGAGAGTAGATTGTAGGTTACATGTAACATTCATTTTGATCGCGATCGAGGAGGAAGATCCTTTCTTATAATTATATGATGGCATAAGATCGAAGTGCTCTAAAGAATGGGGCAGCCTTTATATAATTGCAAGAGTATTAAGAACATAGCGATAAGAGCAAATCCAAAAGTTACATGCGAAAGAAAAAAGTATGGGGCAGCCTTCATAATCTTTGTTTGGTGCAGTGTTTGGCAACGACTACTACTTAAGGGCATGCAATGTTTGGCGCGTAGGAAAAAGCAGTGCACCAATTTTTACATGCGAAACATGCCCTCGGCCTTCTGGTGTCTTATCGGTCGATTTCCATAGTCGTGTCATGACTACAATGTCCACCACGTAAACGTCTCAGATAAAATATCTACGAATAAGCTAGAAACCATGAGACTGGCTTCTTTTTATCAAAATTACAGCCAAAATTGCTGAAAAGGTCTTGTAAAGGCACCCTTTTTTTTTATAGAAAAGAGACATAGGAAATTTCATTAATAGAAAAGTCATACGACATCTACATAGAAAATAAGCCTAGAATAAGCTTGATCAATTATTAGCAAGCCTTTGGTATTGCCGAGTGTACGAGTACGCCGAGTGTACGGGTACACTGGGTGGATTTATGATTAAAAATAAAAGAACTAACTAATGATATTAAAAATATGACTAGTAATTTATGTTGTAATGCTTTGTAAAATATAGCCGCGTCGGTGTTCCCGTACACTGGGTGTACCTAAAAATTGGAGATCAACTATATTAGTACCAATAAAACCAGTTTTAGTTTAGTTTAGTTTCTCTTTTTAGTTTAGTTTTAGTTGTAGTAACAATAAAACTAGTCTCTTCTATTGTAAGAGTTCATTCAGTTATAAGAGTTTTTATTCTTATAAAGTTAAATGATCATATGGATCTACTAAGGATTGTGTTCATCAAGATGGAAAGATCAATATCAGAACCTGACATTCTTCAAAACTTTATAAGGCGCTTCTGTGAAAATGTTGTTCAATATAAGACAACGATGTTAGAATATACACTGCCACATCAGCTAGCCTTGTCAGCAATGGTTGTTGAAAGTTTGTTAGGCAAACTTTGTTTTTTCCCGCAATTATGTTTTTCTCCTACATTTTTCTTTTTCATTCGATAAAAATCAGTGTTTTAAAAACCGGACCGGCCGGTTCAACCAGTTTAACCGGGAACTAGTGGTCTGTCCGATTTTCAAACACCGATTTTAGGAATTGGTCAAGCCCGGTCAAAACCAGTCAGACCGGCCGGTTCTAATCGATTTTCACCCGGTTTTGATCGGTTTTGGGCATAAAAATATTTTTTAATAATTTTTTAATAATTTTATTTTTTAAATAATTTTAAAACACCGGTTTTTTACCCCGGTTGAACCTGTTAAACCGGTTGAACCAGTGACCCAGTTGATTGATCGGTTCGATGACCGGTTCGATTTTCAAAACATTAATAAAAATGCAAACTCTAATAGCTATATATATATAGACTATTGTATGATTACATTTTTAAACAATCATAATAAAAATCAAGAGAGAGAAAGGAGCCTTCAATCTTTCCTCTCAACTCTGGCTTCGATCAAACACAAGTCAACATCATTTACAATTCTTTCATTGGTTTTGTTCATTCATAAAACTCTGAATTTTCACATGGTATCAGAGCTATATAGGTTCATATAGCTTTCATTTATTGTCACACATATTTCTGGGTAAACTGGTTGAAATTCGTTAAAGAACAGTTGAGTGTTCTAAAGGTGTTTGTTGAAATTCTCGAGAGACGTTTTGTTGATACTTGTGTTTTTGCATCATTCTTTGGTCTTCTAAAAGAATTTTGTTGAGGTTTCTTGAACTGATTAAGTTCATTTGTGAGAATTAAACAACATTTAGGTTGTTTCTTGTTAATTTCCGGGTGAAATTCAGCATTTTCTATATTTTTCTTGTGAAGAAAAATATAGAAAATAATGAATATAGAAAATATTGGTTGGTTCTATATCTAATTCTATTAATCTTATTAATGAATTGATAGCGGAAGCATTATTACAAATAATGAATATCTAGAACATACAACCAGGATCAAGTTAAAAGCCATATTATAACATGTAAAAGGGGGTTTAGATCAATATACCTCTTAGAGTCGTGCTTGATCACTTGAAGAGATAGAACCACAATTGTAATCCCTCTACTGCAGTCCACACGTACCGGAAACACTGATCTTCCTTGAACCGGGTACTAGCACGAACAAGGAAGGAAGCTAGAGAGAGAGTGAGGGGCGGCCGAACTGAACAAAGAAGAAGGGGAAACCTTTCAGCCACTTTGTACAGTCTTTTGTGTAGTTAAACTGAATTAAACCATATTCCATATATCTGGTATATATTTATACTACCTCTCATGGCCGGCCACTCTTGGCCCTTTGTGGGCTTGTGTGGTCTTTCCACACAGTACACAATCCTCTAGTCGAAGTATTACTAGGTTTTCCCAAAATCCCAATTTAATAGTTATCAGTTTATGCTTTACACATGTGTGATCCAATAAGATTTAATGGACTAAGTTTAGATTAAATAATTAATATGTGACAACCGTGACCTCTAGCAAGATATGTTAGTCACTTAACTCATTAAACTATATGTCTCATTTGTACATTTATATTGTTCCATATTAGTGTACCTAATAAATACATACACTTGTATATATATAGAACACTTTCATCACTATTGTATCTAATCTCTATGCTTTTGCCCGGCTGAAGATGCTTTCGCTTCCTTCCAACTAATATAACTGTAAGTCAGTAATTGAATCTTCACAAACAATCAAGGTATGTAACTTTTTCCTTTCTTTTAATTAGCTCATTTTGGATTTTATTTAGTTATGTATTGGTGAAATAGACTAGAGTCATAGTGTAGTAGTGAACAACTACTGTTGAGATAATATTTCCCATATGTTTGAGATAGAATAAACTAGCTAGATGATATAACCTGGAGCTTAGTTTATAGATCTAGGAGTCTTAGAGATGTGTGTGTTATTCCACTATGTATAGTGGTTTATATATTCATTATTCACATAAAGAAATATATCATCATTCCCCTCATAATTTTACATAGTATCGGAGCCTTTTTCTTGAGAACCTAATTATTCACCTTCCGCCTAGCCTGCGGTGGACTTAATTTATTTGTCCATTTGTCCACCGCCGGACAACCCTTATATTTTACCGAACAATACTTGTTAAAACAGTATATATTTTTTTTCCCGGTGGAGATTGTCCACTCCATTTCTCACGCATAAGTTCATGTCCATCTATGACTCATCTTAGATCATTGCAACCTCTTTCAATTTATTTCCCTCTCAAAAGTTACCCGCAAATCAAGTAGGTCCATGTCGTGGACTTTCTTTTGTCAATCACCTGGTATATATTGGCGTAAATATATGGAACATTATACCCCTATTTCTTTGGACTTTTTAGTTCCGTTTGGTACAATATTGGTTAAGGTAGATTTTTATCCCTTATGATTTGTACAATTTTTAAACCCTACTCAATATTTTTGTCCCTTCACACGAAGCTTATTAACCCCTTAAAAATATATTGCTTTGTTTCACAACAACCCCAGTCAAAATTGTAATCGGTCGTCAAATACTACTCTACGAATCACCTTTGAGAACCAGGTATCGTAGTTGATCAACCAGTGTTGCGTGGTGGAGCAAGTGTATGGGTAAGAAGCCTTGGAAAACGTGGTGAAGATGGCGACAAGTTATTTTCAAGTAGTGGTCATTATTTTCTTGGGGTCATTCAAATTGTTCCAGTCCAGATGAGGCGATATCAATTCAGCAGCGCAGTCCAATTGCTACTTTGGTTTCCCAACGCTCCAATTGCGGGTGAGTATTGGGGAAATAGACTAGAGTCATAGTGTAGTAGTGAACAACTACTATTGAGATAATATTTCCCATATGTTTGGGATAGAATAAACTAGTTAGATGATATAATTTGGAGCTTAGTTTATAGATCTAAGAGTTTTAGAGATGTTTGTGTTATTCCACTATATATAGTGGTTTATGTATTCATTATTCACATCAAGAAATATATCATCATTCCCCTCATAAATTCTACATTATGTTTATTTCATATTGATTCTTATAAGTTATAATATACTTCGATCATTAGATTCGATTAAGCTCAAGTGCTCAACTGTTTATAATGTAGAAGAAAGACTTGGTTTCCCGAGTGAGTACATATAGTAGATATGTACTGAGTGTAGGAGGTTACGTTTTCTTCTTCCCATTTGCCATTTGTAACAGAAAAGACACAATCTTCAGTGTAGGCACCACTGCACCAGGTAAGAATGTATCAGCAGGTTTCATATTTCCAGCCCCTTCTATCTTCTAATAATGGCACTCGGGTCATTCTCAAAGTTAAGACAAAAAATTTGGGTATAGACGTTTCAAGCCAAAAAGAAGCTTGCGTCAAAATGGAGCTGGGAGCTGGCGCACAAGAATCAGGAGAAAGTTTTCTTGTCGCCGCTTAAATGTGTAGTAGTAATGAACATTGAACTATCAAATTTCATGTTCAATACGCCATGCCCCTTGTGCCGGAATTAAGGGAAACCATAGTATATATGACGTTACATTTTCTACATTACTTCAGTTGAGTTATTGCTAACTGGTTTCTAGCATATATTCATACTCGTGTTCTCATATTTTGTCTCAAGCAAAAGCCACAAGAATATTAGCTTCTTAGACAGTAGATCAAAAACAAAAGCAAAGGTTAAACTATTGCGGTCTCAATGGCCAGAGCGTTTATACCAACATTCTTTGCAATCATCCTGGTCACTGGGACCATTTTGAGCCCGGCTCTAGCTGATACCTACGAAGTCACATTTCCACCGGAAAACGGTTCAGCCCCTGAGAGCGAAGGTGATTCCGATGTCATCTTCTCCCCCGAGCCTTCACCAGACCCGGCTTGGTTGGTTTGCGCCTCAAAGGTCACATTAGACTGCGCTACGGAAATTATAGACAACGACTTTTTCCAGATACATGTTGAGGCCAAGTGTTGTAGGCAAATGCTACGGATGGGGAAGACGTGCAATGCTCTTCTTATAGATGATATGCTTAAAGAGTTTCACGCGGAGAATAGGTCTACTAAGGTTCATATGAGGATTGATCATCTTTGGAACAAGTGTGTTGAAGTCTTGGCTAATAATTAAGCGATCAATATAATATGGCAGAGTAAGTTGTATCGGAAATCCCCTTATTTTACATTTGTTGATATATATACGGACTATCCTTTGTTGAACACCCAGATAGCATAACATTAATTAACGAAAATCTAAGGCTCTTCTGGGCTTTGTTATCGATTAAAACTATTACAACATTCCTGATTAAAGTGTTTGATGCTAAATCGTATCGATCATGACTTATGATTTACTACTCACATACAGGCAACTAGGCAAGGAGGTACACTCAGGCACGCATATATATGCTGGACAAATATTGCAAAGAATAGTTGAGAAATTGAGACATTATAGTGTGCGTTCACGGTCTACTACTATTGCATTCGTCAAGTTGAATTATTTGTTTTATAAACTACAAGACCCTACCAAAAGTCATTTTTGTATGGCAGTCAATTGTCATTGGCAAGGCAGTTTATTATTTTTTATGTTCTATTCCATCTAACGAATTCGTACCAATGATCCCAAGTTCAACGGTCGATACCCAAGACGAGGTCAAAGCTCATGCCGAAGGCCCGATAAAAATTAGCTAAAAAGAAAAAATTATCTAGGCCAAGCCCAAGTTCAACGGTCCATACCCAACCGGGCATAATATAAATTGCATAATTGGAAAATATATAGGCAAAGCCCAAGTTCAATGGCTGTACACAAACTGTCAAACTGCCTTTAAAGGGAACAAAGTAATAGAGTTATACTGTCTGAGTGTGTGCATCAACATATGAAAATATGGACTACATATCTACGAAGGAGTGACATTAACATTTTTCTTATCAAGAGATTTTATCATGGGATGCAGGGAATTTAACATTGGGTCCAATTAGGTAGCATTAGTGCACTGGATTGTAGACATGCTAGGGAACAATAGTAAGTTGTGGGATCAACAACAAATGACATATGCATCCACCCTTGGTTGATGATCTTGGATGGACAAATGATATTTGCAATTGAATGTAATTCTAGCAATATATTCCCTAACTTTTTTTTTAACTATTTAGGCTTCGCTTTTTCGCTTTTGCTAGTTGTAATGGATAAGACACCTCCCTGAACATATTTCTTTGATGTAATCTAATTTTCAGTACGTTATTGCCAAAATTTGCTTCTGACTGTATTAAGTATTAGGCTTTTGGAAGCCTCAAATAATGAACTAGAAGTAAATCGATCTTTTAAGTAAAACTTATGTAATACCCATTAATTCCAATATATGTATATTGTATCTAATATGTAATAATTAAAGAAGTAAACTAATCAAGTTAAGAAAAAGAAAACTGAACTGAGAAACTTAGGTCCTATTCGGGATCATTGTGAGTTTTCAGTTTTTAAATATTTTCAATTCAATTTGGTGATAATGAAATTATTTTGAAATTAAAACAGTTAGCATAGTATATCTTGTTGTAATTTTTAAAATTGACAACAGAAATTTGAAAACCACTTTTCTGATTTAAGGGCCTGTTCGGGATCACTGTGAGTTTTCAGTTTTTGGTTTTCAAATATTTCCAACTCGGTGATAATAAAGTTATTTTTGAAATTAAAACATTTGGCATGGTATATCATGTTATGATTTTCAAAATTGACAACAGAAATTTGTAAACCACTTTTTTTGGTTTCCAAAAACTGATTTTTAGTTTCGAAAAAAAAAACTGAAAACTGAAAACGATCCCAAACAGCCCCTAAGAAATTGGTTTCTAGTTTCGAAAACTGAAAACTGAAAACAATCCGAAAGAGCACCTTAATTAACTATAATACTAGAAATGAAACAAAAGTAAGACACGGTGACTCTAGGATGAGCATGAGAAATGTTTTTAACTGTCATAGCAATTCGACTTGCATTTTAGGGCGGATAAATCCTCTTTAGCTCATCATTTGAAGCGCAATTCTCTTGTAAAATTATAATCCGATCCGCATATGATGGCCAAAAGTATTCAGCACACTACATGTGTGTACCCTGTACAGTGTACTTGCCATGATTCTTTTGTTGCGCACTTGCGCAGAGAGAGCGGTAAGTATTACAACTGCACAAGAGCTAACCCAATAAAAGCTAACTAACAAACGTTGATATATTTCATGAGTTCAATTAATGTTTGTCAATTGATTGCGTTGTCATATTTGGCTCCATTTATTTAATTATATATCTGTGTGGGGATGGGGGGACTCTGATCGAATTAGAAGCTCTGCCACTGCCCTCACTGCTGCATCTTGTACCACATCGCTCTTCTCATTTCTGCCCTACTGCCCCCTCTTATGGGTCTATTTTCCCCTCCCTCTCTCATCCTCTATTTATTGCTACACGGTTATTGCTCAATATCTCCAGCTAAGGTACTTGTTTTCGTTGCTTCTTTTTTACTATGGCTTCAGAGTTTCTCTATTTAAAGTCACCTGTGATTGTTTTCGAATTTCGTGCTTTTTGGCCTATGCATGGGTTTGACTTTGGGAAGGGATGATGATCATAAGGTCGCAACTTAAACGAAACCTACCCTACGTACCTTTTACGGTTTAACCAGGCACTCAAGCAGTACGTCGTGCATTAGCAAGGCAAGGTATTAACCATTCGTAAATTTGGCTTCATTCACAACACATGCACACCCCTTGACCTAATGAATGTACGGAGGGTTAGGATCGGTTTTGCAGTTACATTTATCAATAATCTGAACAAAATTGAATTGGAGAAAGTGAATTGGATTTTACAAAAATCTACTGCAACACTAGACATGTACAAAACACAATCTTATTTTTACTTTTACCCAAGTTGTGTAGAAATTTTGTACAAGATTTAATAATAATAGAAATACTCCACTTTTCATTTTTCGATCAAAAATCAAGGTGAACTACCCCAAATACCTCGAGATAGGTACACACATATTGTGTAGATTTCACCAATCTCTCACAAATTTCAATTTAAAAATTTCATTTTTCCAAATCATTTATGCTCATTCCCTCTACTTTTTTTTCCCCGTTTGCGCTTCTCTCCTCATTTCAATTCTTCTCATTTCCCACCATTTAGTTCTCCTCTCCTTCCTAATTTAACTCTAATTGAATTATATTCAAATAAAAAAAAAATAGATGGAGCCGTAGACCCGGCAAAAAATTTTCAACCCGAAATGACTCGTAAACCGACCTGGAAAAAAGCTGGGTCACTAACACGAAACCCCAACTTGAACCCAAAACTGATCGAACCCGAAAAACTCGGTCAAATTTGGGTTAAACCCGAAACGACTCATTTCTCCAATAAAATATTCATAAATGTACATTTTACAATTTCAATTGATTAAAATATAATAAAATAATAATATTTTTAAAATAATGTTGATAAATGTTTAAATATTAACAAATCAAAATGTGCAAACACGTAAGGTCAAACCCGACTCGATCGAAACCTAACCCAAAAATTACAAACCTCAAATGACCGATCCAGAAAAATACAGAACCCGAAATAATGTACGCAAAACGCTACCGCTACTGGCCGACCCGATTGCTAGGTCTAGATAAAGGTGAATATTTTCTTCACTTATATATGAAGAGAGAAGATTAAACTTGAGGAGAAGGGAGCTGATCGATTAATGTGGGCAAAATGTTGAAATGAAGATACAGAGAAGTGAATCGAAAAGAAACTTAGGGCGTTGAGTACAAATGAATTGGGGAGGGGGGAGTAAGCTGTGATTTGGAAAGAAAATTTGAGAGAACAGTGAAATCTCCACACTTTGTATGTGTTCCACAAAAGGGTATTTTGAGTAGTTCACCGAGTTTTGGTTGAAAAATGAAAGTGATATGTGTCAATACAATGTCGGTTTCTTATTAAGGGTGTTTCTACAATTTCGCTAGTCATTTATCTTTTTTGTCATTTATCTGAGAGATAAGAAAATTAAGAGACAATAGTTAACTGTTCCAAAAGTTATCAGAAAGCACTTGATCCCGATTAAATTGCCTATGCCGAATAGCCCACGTAGTATTAACAAGTCTAATAACCAAAGCAGAAAATTCAGTTGCGTTATAAAATGAGAAGAGATACTCAAATTAGTGTGATGAACATTAATAGGAGAGTAGAGAATGGACGACATCGGAAATTGTAATCTGTTATCTATTAATTTTAACAAAAATTTGACGACTGTTTCACTGATAGGAACCATCACCTGCATCACTTTCCATCATTCATGATTGCTAAAGACATCTTCAATTCGATCAACTGGGTAACTTAATAAACGATGGTACGTTCCAAAATTTACAAGACAAATCTGAGAGTAGAAGCATACACGAGACAAGATGTCCCATTGTTTTCGTCACTAAAAACACCAAAAGTTCTACAAGAAACTTCAACAGATTGACAGCAAAGAACGTACAGTAGGATCAACAAATGGAGAAGGGGAGATTAGCCTAAAATTAAATTGATAAAACACGCTTATGCAACAAGTTTAATCTAAACTTTCAAAGTTAATTTGGCTATTGGTTTTGCCATAATTACTTGGTAAAACAGAATGGAGGAATGCTTAAAACAGTTCACAAGTAAGTTCATATACCTTGTCTTTTTACTCAATATTTTTGGCGAAGTCAATACCCGAACCCATTTCCTTTGAAACGGTAGCTAGTGATCCATCTTGAAGAATATGGTTGACATACATCTTCGCAACTCATGATACATATGGGGATTAATGTGCATCATTAAATGGACCACAGCAAGGACCAGAAAAGGTGCGTTCTTGACTTCCTCCATTGAACACTAAATATTTCCAAAAGTTATGCGAAACACTCCCCTTCTTTACCTTCCTCTTCTAGCAATCTTACTGCAAAAAATAATGCAAGACAACTAGCATAATGAGTTAACAATTTTTTAGCAATAATGATATAGAAAATCAACAAATCGGTAGCAATGTGCAATGTCCTGCATATCTTACCATCAACAAAAGTTGCAGGCGTGTGATCGATCAAGCACTTTCACAAGCAACAGCAGCCTTAATTCTTTCCACGGTACACTTAATCAGGCTATTAACAGTCGCAACTGATCCCAAGGAGAGCTTAGCCGTGGGAGCTGAATCAACTAAAATTTGGAATGCAACGGTTAGCAACGAACCCCCTGATCCTGACCCAACATCTAGACCTGCTCCAGGACCGCTGTGGGCAGACATCGGCCCATCAGGTAATATGGCGAAACCTGATGGCAAGAGGGCAACATAATCAGGATCTCCGCCATTCAAGACCACGTTCATAGCCACAATGTCCACTGGTGCATAGATAACGTATGAGCCTGTTGCATCCGTGCAACTCTCTTGGAGTATTAGCATGTTGCTCTGACTGGAATTAGCACTCTGCATTTTGATCAAGTTAAATCAATAGTTAAGGTCAAGCTGAAACTGAAAAATGATGTACGAGGAATGAATTGTATATGCACTCACATTGACTCGTAAGAGTGAGACACAGTTGCCTGGATCTCGGCCATTTGCTATGTGAGCCATTTCTTGGACTAGGCCACCATTCGAGAGGATATCCCACTGTAGGCAGAAGAAAAGAAAATCTCGCATCAATAGAAGTTCAGAGTTGTGGTCTATGCAAATCAAACACTAATATAACCTCGTGACTGTCCAACATAATTCATTAATAGAACAGCTTGTGAAAAGCCATACAATTCAATTTACCTTTCATGTTAGATTCTTTAATGGTTTCGATCTGAGTCAGTAGTTACAAGCCAAATTTTGTTTTAAATTGTGGGGATGGTGAACAGTTGATGATCAAGTGCTGTAATGACTAAAACAGTATTAAGAGAAAATGCAGAGTGCTAAAATCAATCAAACGTAGAGTATGTTGACATCCGTGTACCTCATTTCTATTGTTCTCATCCCGGAGGAAATCGAAGACTCGTTTTGGAGGTACTGGCATCCAGAAAGAAGTAGCAGCACTAAGCACAATGCCTGGGGGTCTACCCGGGTCATCCATGCTCTTGCGGGTCATGACCCTAACATCATCAGCACCACTACCAGATAATGTTGTCCATGTGTGGGCAGTAGAAGCCCCAACCCCGGCACAGAAGCTCATCACCATTCTTTCTGCTAGCTTAAGCATACTCTTTCTTCCTTCCGGACTTGTAATCACTGCAAAATAACCAATCAAAATTACTTTGTACAACTTGCAGAATCATAAAAACTGAAATGGCGATGTCAAGTTCATATGTTCATTACCACCAGCCTCTCCAGCAGGAATGTTGCTAGCCATCACACTTGCAAGCCTTTCACATTGTCTATCCAAAGTTGAAACCCAACGCTTTGCTCCGAAAGCAAGCCCTGAATTCACCAGTGCTCTGTATATATTATGGACTGCCCGGTCATCTATCTCAGCATGTTCAACCCATATCACCTTCAGAAAACCCCAAAGTCAATTGACAATCACGTTTCAACACATACAATTTATCACAAATAAATATGCAAATTCACATCAAGACTTCATTACCTTTGAGTAGCCATTTGGCAATTCTTGTATTAGGCAGCCAGAAGGCCTTCGACGACACCTTGGGACTGGACTAGGGCGTAAGACATCCAAGGAAACATCTACAACAGCCCATGTCCCATCCGGAAGCTGCTTACAATATCTTACAAAGTAATTTTCACGAGTTGGTACCAGGGGTGAAGGCACTTGAAACTCAGCTGTCATCTGTAATCGAATACCACCAACAGAACAGTTAGAACAAGTAAATCCACAAGTAGCTCAAAATACACATAGAAAACATGCACTTTCACAATTTGGCATGTAAGATTAACAAAAAGAATTATTACCACTTGAAAAGCACCATTGAAATTCCCTGCGACTCCAGTAGACAAGACTTCTAGTGTCATTGCTCTTGATACAAGACCAGAAAACACACCAGACCATTGGTTCTAAGGAAAAAGGACAAAAAAATTCAGCAACACAGTATCAACATTTTCTTCTTCAATCTCATTGAATCACGAGCAAAATGGAAGGGATTTAGACTTACAACATCCATAAGGATTTCAACCAAGTTCATATGGTTCATAATCACAACAGCAGAGTCTCTAGAAGCTTCCGACTTCAGCCCTAGAGGGGTAGGCCCAATCCCACGAGGAAAGGTCCGGAAATACTCCTCCTCATTTAAAATCTCTGTTGTATTATCCGGGCTTGGAACCCACAAAGGCTCCATGGATTGAGCCATCCTAAGTAGCTCTTCCATGGCTGCTACAGCAAGCTCGATGATCATTGGCTTGTCTGCCTCAGTAGGTGGGGCAATGGACCTTAGAAGATCCCCAGCAGATCCATACATGTCGCCTACCATTCCCCCTTGTGATCCAAAGGATCCTACCCCAATATCAAGGGAGGATCGTGAAGGTAGTGTAGGTGAAAGATTGTGAGGGTATGTGACGAGGGGCTTCCCCACATACTTTGCCGCTATTGCTGATATCCTATCAATCTGTATTGATCAACAGAGTTCATGTGATTAAGAAATATGTTTCTGGACTAAGAAATAGGAAAGCTCAAAATTATGGTCAGTACCTCTTCTCTAAGTCTAGCATTTTCAATTCTCAGTTGTTGTTCATCAAATGACATTTCACCAAGAGCAGCAGGGCCTCCACAATTAGGGCATGTTGCATTGCTAAGGGCTTCTTTGAACCTTATGTTATCAGCTCTAAGCTTCTCATTCTCTGATCGAAGTTGCTGATTCTCAGACCGTTCGTGTTGAGCCTAATTACACAATAAATGAAATTAAATATCAGTATTCAATCAAGTGTTTTTGACAGGATGGCATAAGTTCAATACCACATCAACCAAATTTATGAGAGAAATTAAAGAAAATTGATGAAGCTAGCTGAAATGTCAATACTCCAAATCATCATCATAAAATCATATACAATGCTAGCCACCAGCTAGGGCAAATCCATTAATAAACTATATTTAATAATAGGACCATAGGATAAAGATCAAAGTGGCCATAAAAACAAAGAAGCTAAATGCACAAATTAACCAATTCTCTACTTGATCAAAATTCGTCTAATAAAAAATATAATGCTAGCCCTAACTAAAATACGTAAATGGTTTAGTTAGTTTTCTTAATTCCAAAATAAACCAAAAGAAAAAAAAGAACGAATAGTAGACCACAAACATAGCATAGAAATTAAAAATATACCACGAACACATTTCCAGTCCACCAGCACACACACTGTACACAACATGTTGGAGCATGTTTGCTTATAATCACAGGAAATAAATTCAAAAAATCCAAATTGTCAAGACCAAAAATAAAATTAGTTTATATACCTTCATTTGAGTGCGCTTGTTTTGGAACCAAAATTTCACTTGTAAAGGCTCCAACGTTAACCTCCGACTCAGCTCCTTTCTTTGTTTATCATCAGGGTGAGGGCACTCCTTGAAGAAACTAGACAATCCAAAGCATTTGACACATAAGTTTTAGCCGCTTATGGGTAGGTGGGGAATTGGGGATGCAACTTAATCTTTTAGTCTATATATAAATAATTACATAAACTCTAAGCTAATTAGATAAATTACACTTACTTCTCCATCTCCTGTATTTGATGTTGTGTATGGCGATGGTAACGTTTCTTCTTATTAGGACGTTGGTTAGGGTCTTGCTCTTCACCCGAAAGCCCTTCCAAATTTTCAGTTGCCGATCTACTGCTCTCAAATTCATCATCCCGTAATTTCCCTAAATCATTGTCTGAAACTTTATGTGCTCCAGACATATCCAGTAACTGATGATGCGCCTCAAACATATTAGGCTGAAACATTTTGCTTTTGTACTTTTTTTTTCTTTGGTTCTACAACCTCTCCAATAATATCCCGTTTAGATAATTCTCCTGTTCTTCTGATTAATCACCTGGTCACGAAAACGACAACAGATGAAATGAGACACAAGATAACAAACTACAACTTTAATACAAAATGAAAGGGATTATGTATGAGTACGTAGGAAAATTTAGGAAAAAATACAAAAAGTTGAACTAGTGAACAAACTTGTAAGTAGAAAAATAAGGGATCTTGGGTTTTGGAGTAATCCGAAATGGGATAAGTAATGTGACAATTTGCTGCTTATAGCATATAATGATCTCTTAGAGAGGTATGAGATGGGAAAGATGAGGTATAAAGATAACCCACAAAGGAAAACCCACGATGATGGGTAAATATGCAACCAAATACTTCAAGGAAAAAATATATAACCATGAGGAGAGTTAAAAACTTAAAAATAAAATAAAAGAGTGATGTAAAATCCTTCAAGATTTAGATTTTATAAAAACAAAATCAACCCAATAATTGTTGGAATCTGAGGGATATCGTTTTTAAGGCGGTGGTTATGCCATGGCACAAAAAATCTGATATATTATCTCATATTATTTTCTCCTTAACTTTGTTGCAAGAAAGCAAATAATTTAGCTTACCTAAAGGGTTACAAACAGCTACAAGGAAATCCCAGATCTTGCTTCAGTTTCTCCATTTTGTCGATCTGCAAATTTTAGTAAAAAAGAAATGCAAGAGCAGATAAACTGAGAGAGACTTCAACAAACAAAAAAACCTAGTTTGCTAGACTTGTGTCTTATGAACAAACTTTGTCTTTTAGTGAATTTTCTTCTTTTTTCTCTTTCTTCTAGGTATGCGTGGGACTAGATTGACTTATGAGTTGAATATTGAGAGTGGTACTGTATTTTGTTTTGTAAGATTCTGATGTCTGAAAAAACAAGGTTGGCAAAATTACAGACAAATGACACATACACACACATAGACATAGCTTTAGATAGATGGATATACATCATCATCAGTGTAATACACTCTCTCTCTACTTTGACTCTAGGCAGAGAAAAACAAAGGTCTTCATGCGATTTTGTCTCTCTCTAATCAGAAACGTAGAAAAAGGAAAAAAATAAAAGAGATTTTATCCTTTTTAAGTACACATTTATTTACGTGACATTCTAGACACAGAAACAAAAAGGTTTAGTGGTTGTGTTACATCTATTTTTTAAGAAACAAATTAATTATTAATTATAATTGGGTTGACAGTGTGAAAAGGCCCCTTTGACATGCCGCTAATTCCAAGCCCCCGCTTTTATTATCTTTCCCTTTGACACATACACACATACATACACTGATTATAACGCCAACGTAACGAAGATCACGCCTTTTAACCTTCCCCTACTACTCTCACTCTCTCTAAAATCGTAACGCATGAAAACCAAACAATTTAAGAAAATGAACGAAAAATGGCTAGAATTTGTTTAACGTTAAGC
Source organism: Pharnaceum exiguum (assembly GCA_900322385.1). Lineage (NCBI taxonomy): Eukaryota > Viridiplantae > Streptophyta > Magnoliopsida > Caryophyllales > Molluginaceae > Pharnaceum > Pharnaceum exiguum. Next base: position 17,252 of record ONZK01003007.1, read on the forward strand.
ATGAACAAGCAACAAAGTACCCTAGAAGAAAAAATGTGTAAAAAGGACGATTTTCACTTCTTTTAGTTACAAAGCAAGGCAAAAAGACTCTTAAAAATGGTTTTCCTGGGAAGAAAAGGACACAAAAAATGAGGTTGTTGAATTTACTTACAAAGTGATGAAGGAGATGTAGGGAAGAAGGATCTGTAGAGGCTAAGAAACCAAGTTTTGTAAGGGAGAAAGAAGTGGTTTTGAGGATTGTTTTCTTGGTGAGAGAATGGAGTAGAAGGGAGGGTGAGGAAACAGGTGGAGAGGGGAAGTGAAGGGCAGCAGAGAGGAGTAAATGCAAAGAGCGTATAGGTTTTATGAGAGAGAGAGGAATAGAGGAAAGAAAATGAGAAGGCTTTGGCTTTGAGAGAGAAACAAAGAAAGGGAAGGCAATGAAGGTTGCAATGGCATTTATGGTGGTGGGGATGAGAAGGGTAGAGGGGGTGTAATTGCTAAGAGTGAGAGATATTCATATTCATTCGTGTTTTCATTTCTCTCATTCATATACGATATACTCTTCATGTACACACACATACATCTATCCAATTATTGTTTTTTTTTATCTCTTGGTTTTTAGGTCAATAGTGTCACCTTACTTGATCGTCTTGTATTGTGAGCATCTATCTGCTAGCCTACGTACGTAAACCTATTGGTATGGTTGAAAGTTGATACAATGAAACGTCTCTGGGTTTTGACTTTTTTGACTGCCTTTTTGGTTTACCATTTTTTTCGCCTTTTGTTTTCCTTTTGTACAACCATCAACTTTCAACCCCCTCTCCCAACAGGCTATATCAATGCCGTAGCTTCTCCACTCCCCTTTGTTTGCTCTTATTACCATATCTGTATTTTCCCCCTGTGCTCGTTTTTTCCCCTACGAAAATTATCCCTCCATTTGGCAATATAAAGGAAAACTATCAGCTTCTCATTACGCGCGAGTTTCTTCAACAACGTTTGTTTTTGTTTGTATTTCTTCTAATTTAATAATTTATTATCAAATGTAAATATATATTCATGAGTTTAAATTAATTTTTCACCAACTACGCCCATGTTCGTTTTGTAGCTTATAGGTAACTTATTCAATAACTTTGACAAAATTGTTAAAAGCCCCCTTTTATATAAACACTTTTTGTAAGGGACTCCCTTTTAAAAAAGTTTTTGTAAGGAACCCCTTTTAACAGATAAAGTGATGTACAAAACCACCTTTTTCACATGAAGTGACTGAAATGCCCTCGTGTGTGACCAATCTTCAAGCTTGCGTGTGACGGTTTTTCTTCCTTCCTCTTCCTCTCTTATTTCCCTCCAAATCAAACAATTCAACTACTTAATTTCCCTCACTCTCTACCTCCCTCATCTCCTTCCTCCATTACCTCAAACTCATCTCCTCCTCTCATCTCTTCTAATTGTTTTCATATTAATCAAGTAATATAAAATAAGGTGGTAGAAAAATTAATGTCAACTAATTAAACAATGCATGCTTTTCATAGTCGATCACATGCAATGCATTAAAAAAATACAATTTAATTTAATTACATTTAACTAATAGTTAATCACATATTTTGGTATTACTTGTGGCCATTTGCTCAACAATTAGACAATAAAATGCTGAGGAAAAGAGAAATAAGGTTATGAATGTGTTATATGTGTGACATTAACTGAGGAAAAATTTATGTTTTGGAGGGAAAGTGAAATGACAATCAAAATTGGTTGTTATGAGTAGGGAGTGTAGTGACGCGCCACTGGTTTGCCGAAATTTCAAGGGTATTTCAGTCATTTCATGTAAAAAAGGTGGTATTGTGCTTCACTTTTTCTCTTAAAAGGAGTTTCTTTACAAAAACTTTTTTAAAAGGGGGTCTTTTACAAAAGTGTCTATATAAAAGGGGGTTTTCAACAATATAATTTTGTCAATAACTTTAAACTCAACTAATAAGATAACCTTATTAATTTTTGCAAATAAGTTGTGTTCGTCTTATCACCTTTATGAAATAAATTAGCTTATTTGGCAAGTTGCATGGGGCAACTTATCAGATAATTTAATATCAATAATTTTTTCACATTTCACTTTTACCCTTACTATAATATAGATATTATCTACCATCGAGTTTTTAAAATTTAAATCTCTTTATTATATTAATAAATATATCACTTCTAGTCATTTCACAGTTCTAAGCTTCACTAGAACTACTCATACATTAGATTATTTATTAATCTTGAGCTACACCTACAGCTTCAACTTTGTCTAGTTTTGACGAATAGACTCTAAATACATACATTATAAGTGAATTAATATAGAAATTGGTAAATGCGGTAGCACATGATCAGTTTGTTGAGTTACAACCATACGAATGGATCGTATGTGGATTGACAACATGCCAGAGGAGTTAATTGGATTTGAGCTAGCTTGTAGCCTTGTACTAAGTTTCTTCACCATATTTCAATGAATGAGATCCCAGTTGAAGCAACAATAAAAAAATTGTTCTGCTTGTTGATGAAAGAAATCCGAGAATCATATTATTATGATTTGAACGGTAAAAATCGCTCCCTCAATCTCAGTCACTTCATTTAGTTTTCCGTTATCCCCTAAAAAAAATTAAGCTATATTAATAAGTTTATACCTTAATTAGAGGATAATAGATTGCTCGCTGCTACGTGAACATAATTAAACGATTCAATTTGATGTGCAGTACTACTAAGTACTACGGAGTAGCATATACAAAGAGAAACGAATGAATGTTTTGTGTGTGTTTGTTGGTCTATAGGAGTTCTGAACAGTAGTGAATTAAACTTGAAAAAAAGTCTAACTGAATCGAAAAAAATTCAATTGAACCGAAAAAATTTATTTGGATAAAAAAAATTGAACATAAACTATAACCAAAAATACAGAACTGAAGTGAAAATATATACTCTAAGACTCTAAGCTACCATATATTTCAATGTATAAGGGATACTTAGTTCTTATGGAACTATTAATCAATATTTTGTGTAGTTGACACTTCAAGTTATAACTATTTTTGTGACCTCAGTAACTAGATAGTTGAATGTTCTAGAGTGGTCCCTTGGAAGAAGTTATCTAGCGAAGCAGTATGCATTAGGGATTACCAGCCGCTAATTATCATCTGATCAAAAGAAATGATGCAATGAATATCACATCTTTAAAAAAAATGGTAAAATTGTAAAGAAAGGAACTGGGCTAGATAAAAGTTCTTCGCCCGTATGAGCTCGTAAAAATCCACAAGTATTCAAAAATCAGAAGTATATTTTCACTACTTATAATTGCTTGACAACTTGACAAGTAATCGTCCTTCAAAATCACCCGTGAAAACTATTGCCGTTCTCATAATGCCATTCACGCCATTGAAAATCCTAAAAGTACTGAAGTGTACCATGTTAATTTTCGAGGAAAAAAATGGTGTGTACGTTACCACATTCCATAATTATATAAATTAGTTTATTTAAAATTTCGATTAGGCTGTATTATTTGTTCCAGTTTCTATGAATTTGAAAGAATTATCTTCCATCTTTCAGTTTTAGGTGATTATGGACTGTACCAAAATGGATATGAAAAACTTTCCAGAACTTTTTATTTTTGGTGAAGTTGCTGGAAGTAAATACTTCAATACAACAATGTATCAATCTCGGAAACAACCTCTCTATTTTCTTAAACATGGGTAAGATTGCGTACATCCTAACCCCGAGCACCCCAATCTAATGGGGATTTACAGTCGGTTATTGTTGTTGTTGTAAAGAGGTTATCGTAAAGGTTCTCAGTGGGCCATTGTGGAAACAGTCTCCCAATTTTTCGAGGTAAAGTTGCGTACATCAGACTGTCTCAGAACCTATCTTAGATGGAATTAACTGAGTTATTGTTATTGTTGTTGTTGTATTAGGCTGTATTATTATTTAGTTTACTTAATCAAAAACCTTCACATGCATACAAAATTGGAAGAAATTGAAAAATCTGAATAAAGTTTCATACGAGGGACGACTTGTGTCACAAATTCACTGCACAACGTTTCTATGGGCAAAAACAAAGAAAAATGATGAGAATTGAGAAGTAGCCATTCTTGTTGTAGGTTTCTTTTTTTGTTAAAGAGGACGCATTAAACGAAATTAAAGAGCTCTAATGTTGGTAGTTTTAGGGTGTGTTTTGATCGGTTAAAAAAATCTAAACTAAAACTAAACTAAACTGAAAAAAAAAAATGACAATTAAAATTATGACTAAAACCGAACGGAACTTGTTGTGAGGTTCGATTTGGGACTTGGGAACGTGAGCAGCACGTGATCAGTAATTAAATGAATTTCTGGTGAGAGAAGTGGAACGGTCGTGTATGAAATAATGTTCGACTTTCTCGATCGTCCAATGATGTCCGACTTTCACGATTGTGAAAGTCGGACACGATCGTCCAATGTCGTCTGACTTTCACGATCGTTCTACAAAACAGAGATGGTGAAATTAGCCCCGGGGCTTGCCGGGGAGAGCCCTCTAATGCTTAAGCCAGACAAGTTACAGGAAATCGTATATTGAGAGTGTAGTTTTGTGAACGTACTTTTTTACTGCTATTTTAAGCGATATATAGGAGAAATGTTCTTACCACTTTGTTGTGAGCGATGTGGGACAAAATTCCCACTTTTCTATACAGAGCTAGTTCGAGGCTACTCGAAGCTAAGGATTTGAAATTTCCATGATCTCTCTACTCAAAGGAGTTTTCACAGTAAGAGATCCCAATCTATGCAAAGCTGATGCGGTAGTGGGATTTTCATCTTCTCGATTATCACGGTTAGGCGCCGCCCATCGGGCATAACTTGCCGGGGAGAGGGAACATGATAGCTGGAACTATACTGAATAGTAGTTGAGTGCTCGAGCCCATCTTTAGCACGATTTAGTGCTTTTCTCAACTCGATTACGCCCCGGGCATCACCTGGGTTCCTTATTTTATTGCAAGGAGGCCCATTAGCACGAGGATTTGGCACCACACTATGATTTGGGTGCGGTGGAGGCTTTTTGGGAACCCGGTTCCCATAAGCCCTTCTCTGGCTACCGGTTTCAGATCTTTCTTCTCGAATTACTAGAGGTTGATCAGGATTGCCTCCCGACTTTTTACGAGAAAAATAATGATTAAGGGTTTGCATCATCTCGTGACGCAAATCTTGACTTACTTTTTGCAAATCTGCTCTAGTAAGGGGTTGATGAGATGTCGGCCACGTCGACTCTCAGCCTCCATGTCCATATCATCCTCCATAGTATGAGTAATGTCTTCAACGTTCTCAACCATCTTACCCTTACCCTTCCTTGTTCGATCGTTCGCCTTGCTAGTTGCGTTACCGCTTTCTCTTCCGCTTCGAAGACTAACCATATACTCGTCATGTTCCCCACAGACGGCGCCAAATGTTGTGAGGTTCAATTTGGGACTTGGGAACGTGAGCAGCACATGATCAGTAATTAAATGAGCTTCGGGTGAGAGAAGTGGAACGGTCGTGTATCAAATGATGTTCGACTTTCTCAATCGTCCAATGATGTCCGACTTTCACGATCGTCCAATGTCGTCCGAATTTCACGATCGCCCTACAAAACAGAGATGGTGAAATTAGCCCCGGGGCTTGCCGGGGAAAGCCCCTCCGATGCTTAAGTCAGACAAGTGACAGGAAATTGTATATTTAGAGTTTAGTTTTGTGAGTGTATGTGAGCGTACCTTTTTACTGCTATGTTAAGAGATATATAGGAGAAATGTTCTTGCCACTTTTGTTGTGAGTGATGTGGGACAAATTTTCCACTTTTCTATACAGGGCTAGTTATACGTCAACATAAATTAAAAAAACTGAACTGAACTGAAGAATACTAAACTATAACACTATCGACGAACAAAACTCACCCGTGCGGACAAAAAAATATACAGTATTATCTTAAAAAAGTTGCATCATGATGATTATGAATACTAGCTACTAGCTAGCTAGTAACGCTGTTTGTGAGAGCCAGCGCGTAGACGCCTTTTAGAACCGTACCTGAGAGGCTGAGATGCCACAATGCAAGCCCACAATCAACACAGCATTTTCTCTACTTGAATGTTCCATTAAATATCAACCTGAGCTAACTTTTACTACAAGGTGGGACTACATAACATAATAACTTATGTACGTATCCAGACTACCGAGAGACTGGCCATTAACTTGCATCTTCGCGTTCGCTTTAATTTTTGAATACTACTTATGCATGCCATTAAAATTCATCGACAAGAAAACATTATAACGGTCATCACAATTTCATGATTGTTTTTATGCGCATGAATCTCTGTTCGTGCAACTCAAGTCAATCAACTTTGTTCAAATTTCGGAGTACAGAGTACTCTATTTATAGAGCGAGAGGTTTTACTTAAATTTAACAGACTCCAATAAAAAAATATGCCAACAAATAATTTTTAAGAGAAAGCGACGGAATTATATTTTGTCAATAAACATATCCATTTTTTTCTTTTGTTAATTAAAAGTTTTAGCTAAAGCTACTCATAATTTTCTAATACAGCTACCTAAATAGCTACTCCATCTTAAGCTTCACCATAATTACAGCTCCATCTTCAACTTTCGACTAGTTTTACTAAAGAGACCCTTAGTACGTTCAATTCTTGTAAGTTGTTCCCATTCGTCTAATATGCTTTTGCGTTTTGTAATTCAATGTAACAAACTTACAATAACCTTCAGCCTGATGAATTCACATAGCTTGATGTCACCTTCACAATTATGCACAATTAAGTCCATCCGGCTTAACATAAGAATGATAAGATGAGGGTAACTCTTTAACTATATATGTCTACTGGTGGCTTTTTATTTATATAGTAAGTATAAATTACCAACATTATTTTTAAGTGATTGCTTTTCAACTTCTCGAATTTTTTTTGATTACATAGAGTGCAAGAATTTATAGAAAAACATGGATTCTTTTAATAAAGAAATTATAAGATTGGTGAGAATTAGAATCCAATCTAAACATATTAGAGGTGCAATCTCCAATATTTAAGCAACTATATTTTCTTAAACTAATATTCAACATTTCATGCCACTAACCACTCCTGTATTTTGGGGTCGATCAGTAGCATATATTCAACAACAACAACAACAATCGAGTGTAAATTCAAATTTAAAGGGGTACTCGATGTCAAGATGTACGCAGCCACTCTTGTATTTTGGGGTCAATCAAAAGCATATATTCAGCCATTCAGGAGTGAATATGTTATATCCTTGGTAAAAAAAAAAGTAGATGGACCATAAGTAATTGCCAAAGTCAAAAATATAAACCTTTTATTTATCCTACACTTAAGCATAATGGTTGATTTGGAATATGTACATTGTACACCATGGTGTACGAAATAAGGTACACCCTACATTGTATTTTAAATTAGGCTTAATTGTCTAACAAATAAAAAAATAAAGGCCCAATCTTTCTTTATCTCAATACAAGAAAGGGTGTACGGAACAAGGTACACGCGAGTGTACGATGTAATTTGTAGTTGATTTGGTGGATAATTTATCTTTTCTTTTACCCATAAAAAATTACAAAAAAAAAATTTTCTATGCGTGTGACTTTTTTTTTTGTAAGGACCTGTTTGGCTCATTCACCCAGTAGTTTGCGTAAATTTTACATAATTTATATTGACAAAATAATAGTATAGTAACGATGAATTATGTCTCTTATCCAAGATGAGGTTAGATAAATTGTTGCAACAAAAGCACATATTTGTAACAAAAAATTAGTTCTACGGTGATGTAAAATTTGCAGAGTTTTTATAATGACGAAATCTTAAAAGTGCCAGGATAAAAGGTAAATTTAACCGACTCACATTTTTTCTATTTTAAGTCATCAAAACGTTTCGTTATTGTTCCAACAATATATAACATACATTTATCACAATTAGGATAATTTTTTCATAATTATACCAAAATTCACTAGTTATGAACATTTCTCGTCACAACAAAAAACACAATCAATACCAAGTTACCAACAAATCATTTCCACCATTGTATTTATAATTCGTGTTCGAGCCAAGATCTGGACTGATTATGAACTGAGGATTGTTGATTGGGTTTACTAGTCTGAATACTTTTTGTTGTTATTTGCAGTGTTGAGAAATGTGAGCAATACTGAAAGTATAA
>ONZK01003009.1:3140-24626 GCA_900322385.1 Pharnaceum exiguum
GACTTTTTTTTAAGAAAAGAAATATAAATTAATTTATGGCAATTTCATTAGTTTAACTGGAGTTTTCAGCCAACCCCGAGTTTCCACCTAAGCATAAGCCGAATTATAAATGGCAGGGCTCATCCAGTTCTCTCTATCCGTAGCCTCTCTTATTATATAATATATAGATAGATGATAGAATTTGCCCACAAGTCCATTGCGATACAATTTCACGGCAAATTATATCATACACCCATACGCAGTTCCCAAGACGTGGCCCAACACTAAGCCTGTCACTCCCAATTTCATTTCCCACTGCCACACCATATATATAATCATCGTATTTCCTTCTCCCGACTTCTTTTCATTTCACTACCCCTTAAACCCCTCTCCTCCCGAACCCACCCAACTAACATCCAATCCCCAAATGCAAAGAGCAACAACTCTGGCGGCCCTCCGCCGCGCTGCAACAGCAGCACACATCTCCCATACAACTCGCCCCACTACAAATACCCCCACAACAAAAACCTTCTCATCCTCATTCTCTACCGCCTCTCACTCTCACACCCGCTCTCCCTTCCTTTTCCTCAACCCCATCTCCCCACTAAGCTCCGCCTCTTCCAAAGCTGGCACTGTCTTCTTCTCCGTTGCCGTTGCTTCTTCTTTCGTCCAAGAAGCCCACGCTAAAGAGCACCCCAAGTCTCTCCCTTTTAAGGACGTTGTGCTTTACCAGTATGAGGCTTGCCCTTTCTGCAACAAAGTTAAAGGTCTGATCTCTTTTTTCTTTCCTCTTTTGATTATTTATTTGGGCAGTAGGGGTTTTCTTATTTGATGATCAGGGTTTTGGGTTTTGGTTGCTTTCTTGTGTGTGCACACCAACTGTTTGAGGAAATGTCGATTTTGGGTTTGTTTGTCTCGTTTGAGTCTATTTGAGGTAAAATGGTTTCTGGTGGCTTGTATTTTAGGGTCCATAGTTGGTTAGTCACGTATGGACTCCAAGTGTTCGAGGAAATGCCTGGATTGAAAAATTGCCTAGTTTTGGAGACCGACTAGCTATATATACATGTGTTTCGATCGAAGTATGAATGAAATGTTAATAGGGGAGTATTACAATATTGCTGGAGCTATGAAGTACTTAATATTTATGAATTGAGTTTCTGATTTGATTTATGCCATGTGTATGAGTAGCCGAGAAAAGGTATGTGTATAAGCTTTGATTTGCGGGGCTTAGTTGTCTGGGTCAATCTCGGAAACAACCTCTCTGTTTAAAGAAAACAGGGGTAAGGTTGCGTACATCCCATCCCACCCTCGGTTGTTGTTGTAGTTGCCTAGTGGATATGCATCCGAGTGTTTGAGAAAGTGTGTGCATGAATACTGTGGTCAGATGATGTGCATATGTCATACTAAAATGGCTTTGGATTTGTGAAGTTCAATTTGTTCCGAAGCCATTGACTAAGATGGTACTCTGTAGTTATTTTTTTGATTGATGCGAGGACGTTGACGAGAAGCATGGAGTGGGTGCTTTAGTTGTTGGTTGATTAATTTGAGGGAGTGTTGGGTTGGATTGGTTTGGATCATGGGTTGTTTTATTCAAAGGAATGCATTTTGTCGGGATTAGTAGTGTCTATGGTAAAGTTTACTCTATGACATGCTTGTGTTGTAGAGGATTTACTTGTTGTAAACAGTTGTGTAGGGAATTATTTAATCAGAACGAGTGTAATGGATGGTTCTCACTAGAGTCTGAAGTGTTCTTGTGTGTTATGTGAGTCCTTTCTACAATGATTTCAAGTACTTGTTTCTTTGAGTATCTATGTTGGCTGAGTTTGGGGTTGCCAGCTCTACAGCTGTGGAATAGGGGAGGTGAAAAAACAGCTTTCAAATCTTATATTTGAAAAGTGCTTTTACTCAGAGCACTTTTGAAAAAACCACCAAACGCACCAAAAAAAATCAAAGTGCTGCCGAAAGCACTTTGGAAGCACTTCAACCCCAAACGCAGCCGTTATCTCAAGAACAACTTTGGATTTTAGGGCCTTGATTGCTCTACTTGCAAAAGTATTATCAATTCAGCTTCATGGGATCTAAACTGTTGTAATTTTTGTTTTGCCTCTTCAATGTTAATGCCAAAAACACTTTCAAGAGTTGGTGATGTTAGCTTTGTCAGGGAAGATTCTCAGTTTTAGGGCCAGCCTGGACTGGCGGAAATAAAGGAGTAAAAAATTAAAAATGACCGCCAGAATTATTACTATTTACTCCCCATTCAAGAGTGTGGGAGGCCTGGAAAATTTAGCCCCAGAATAAGTGCCTTTATTCCGGAGTAACAATTCACCCAATCACCCCCTTCCGCCAACTGAAAATATTTCAGGTTCAATGTGTCTCTCTGTCATCCTGTTCACTCTTCACTCCGTACATATTCTCTCTTTTTTCTCCCTCCTTTCTCTCTCATGTCAGCACAACCAAACACACGGAAACATCTCTCCTGTAATCCATTCCCGCTGCAGCTGTAAACGTTGCCCCTCAATCATTCTCTTAGATCCAGGCGTGGCCTTAGTGAGAGGAACTGGTTACAGTTTACACAATAGTAAAGTAGTTGAGCTATTTTTGCTTGTAATTTGCTAAGCTTTATTCATTGACAATTTTAAAGCCGAAGTTTTGGTATCACTTGGTGTCAAATCTTGATTGCTTCACCGTCCCCTCACTCTTCCTCTCCATGTTGCAGCTTTCTTGGATTATTATGATATACCATACAAAGTGGTGGAGGTCAATCCCATCAGCAAGAAGGAGATCAAATGGTCAGATTACAAGAAAGTGCCTATATTGACTGTTGATGGTGAACAGATGGTCAATTCATCAGGTTTCTGGATCTATGTATTATTTCAGATAGTTTTAATTATGAACCTGCGACAGAACTATTGAAGGCTTAATTCCATGGTCTTTTGGATGTAGATATTATTGATTCATTGTTCAAAAGAATCCATCCAGAGATATCTACTGATTCAGCCATGGCATCTGAAGAGGAAAAGTGGCTGGGGTGAGAAATATTACTTCTAACAATGTTCATATTGCTTCACGGTTTCTGCAGAGTATATATTCAAGTTTTGCCTATAGATTGGCCATACTCTGCTGTAAACCCTCATTCAGAATTAATAGATATTTGGCTTTGAAGGTTCAGGTTCAGTGAGACATCTTTTAATTCATGAGTCATGTTAGATGAAAATAAGTCTTCCGAATATATGATAACTTAGAGACTGACCCAGACTGTTTTAGCTGCCTATCATGAGCTTGAGTATTTAGTTAATAGCTACTCCAGTTAGATCACTGGAAATTTTACTTTTGCGTATCATGATTTTATAGATGATACTGGATTGGGACAAATATTTCCTGGTCAACTATTAGATTCTTGCCAGTAACTTTGCAAATGACAGGGGGTTCATATGATTTTATTCTAGGTGGGTGGATAGTCACTTGGTGCATGTCCTTTCACCAAACATCTATCGCACGCCTGCTGAGGCTCTTGAGTCGTTCAAGTATATAACCAATCATGGTATGTCTTTTTATGCTTTCTCTGTCCTCATTTCTTGTATTCTCTTTTCCTATTCTGAGTCCTTTATCGTTGTGTGTTCGAGTTTTATGTCTGTTTATTTTTTGTTGAGTGCTTTAGGTCTAATGGTTTTGTGGACATGGTTGCACATCCTTTTTTCTCGTGTTGGGGCAACCCAACTTACGATCCTTTTTATGTGGGCTGTAGGGTTCGTGAGAGTTGATTGGTAAAATGTGCCCCAAAGTTACAAGTGCAGGGTATACTGTGCATGTATATTAACCACCAACTTAGTCCACTCTCTATTGCCTGTTGGCAGAGTCCTGGAAATGGTTGGAGCTCCATTAAGTATTGTTCCATAAAACGAGATATGCTGTTCTTTTGAGGAGTGGATAAAATTTGCACACAATTTATTTGTTTTTTGGGTGTGTGTGGGGTAGCTAGCAGGTTTCCTTTTGTTAATGAAGCTGAGATTCTTAATTGATTAAAACTTCAGCACTCTGACTTTGTTGTATATTGAGCAGGGAATTTTAGCTTCATGGAGAGGGCAATGGCGAAATACGCTGGTGCTACAGCTATGTATTTTGTGGCCAAAAAATTGAAAAAGAAGTATAATATAACTGATGAGCGTGGTGCCTTGTATGAAGCTGCAGAAACTTGGGTAGATGCTCTGAATGGTCGTGATTTTCTTGGTAAGGAACATACCATCTCGTATCTGACCTCTATATCTATTTTAGTGACCGGAAACAGGCTTCCTAGCTTTAGCTGATGGTACCCATAATTCTCTCCTTGTTTTGCCCTCAGGTGGCTCAAAACCAAATCTTGCTGATCTTGCTGTCTTTGGTGTGCTGAGACCGATCCGCCATCTACAATCCGGCAAAGATATGGTGGAGAACACACGCATAGGCGACTGGTACTCTCGGATGGAGAAATCTGTGGGGGAGTCATCAAGAGTAACCCAATAAATTTGAGCAATCAGAATAGTAGATCACTATGTTATTTATGTTTTGGTCTAAATCATCCTTTGTTGCACTGAGCGGTTGCTAGCAGCCTAGCAGGTGGTTTTATAGATGGGGCAGGTCCTATAATGCTGATCTCATAGAAAATCTTATCACTTCGTTTTTTGATCGAAATTTTTATCACTATTTCAATGTGGTGTTAGCACCTGGAAAATTATATGTGTATTTTTTTTTTTCCTCTTTGGTAGATGCCTATTGGCTAGTACATCTTTCTTATATCTCGTGTTAAATGGGGATGCGAAACCAACTTTTCGCACATTTTTTGAGTCTGGAAAAAATATTTTATAACCTTTTTTTTAATGACCCACATAATTTTCTCAAAAAACATTCTCGTATGGGGTTAAGTTTATAGAGGTAATTAAGCTGCACTTTGAGCCTAATTCTATTCTTATCCTAATACTATGAACATAAAAGTTGTTGGACTCTTGGAGACTTTAGTCGGGCAATGCTACACTATCTTTATCATGCTTTTTCTTTTTGGTATTAACTTTATCATGCATATTGTTCATGTATATTGGGTAGGTTTAGCCATATTTTTAGAAAAAAAATTATTTTTGTTTTTATGTTTGTGATGCCATCTAAAAAAACAAATTAAAGTGATTTGTGAACACCAATATGTAATTGAGCTTTGTAACAATATAATTTTGAACTAGTAATATGTAATTAGTTCCTTAGAAGTACAACTTTGTTCACAATAAAATGATATGAATTAGAACTTACAACTACATCATTATAAGTTATAACAAAGTTTGTACTTTGTGCACAATAAAATGATATGAATTAAAACTTACAACTACAAGATTAGAACAAAATTTACATAGTGTCATGTGATAGTGTGATATTGCCATGTCATACTACAATGTCATACAAACAACCCAAAAATGTCATACTACAATATCATACAACATAAAAATGTCACTACATTGTCATACACACTACAAACAACCCAAAAAAAGGCCTACGTAATAATAAAAAAAAACACACTTTTACCAACTGTTTTACCAAATATTTTGGCTACAGTTTCAAACTTTTTATGTTAACATGTACCTAAAGAAAATGTAGGGGTCAAACATAAGACATGATGTCATCTTTTGGTGTTGTTAGTCATTTTAAGAAAAAGAAAGAAAGAAAGGAAAGAAAGAAAAAACAAACTAGGAGATTTACAAAAGAATAATTTATACATTCAAAAGAGTTTAAGAGAGCAATTAGTTATTGAGTAAAATAAATTGATAAGGGAGCAACATATGTATAGTTACATACTTACATATGATTGACAGATTACACATGATTAGAAGGAGGAAATTACCTTTACCCATCCATTGAAAATTTTGGCATTCACTAGTCACTATCTTATTTTTATCACATCCATACCCGCAACCGTTTATTTGTATTTTCTTGATCGCACTAAACAATTTCTTGAGATACAATAACTTTGATTTTGTGTTAATAGCGGTCAATCCATAACTTGGCTTCTTTTCTGGAAACAAGTTGGCTAAATTATCTTGGAAGCCACTTCTGAAATCTCCTTTTGGTTTCCTTTCACTCAAAGTCATCTCTAAAAAAAATTTTTACTATCATTTCATCTTAATCGGGATCCCACCTTCTAAGAAAGTGGCCTTTTGTCATTGTATTATAGCCTAAAAGACCATGCACAATGAGATGAGTAGTCCATACCATACAATAAGCAAACATAAATAAAGGTAATGAACAAAAGTTTTGACACCCCAATCCAAACCATACATTATAGTAAGACGCTATACAAATTCAACCAAAAATGTAGACTTTTTAATGACATATGTGAACAGCATACTTACTCGCAAGCGCTAAATCATTGGTGGCTACTTAAGTTACCTTTTTTTGTTTTATATCTCGCTTTAACTTCCTCTAACACTTTTAACTTCATATTTATATATGATCCATCCAAAGCATCAAAGCAGTTCTTAAATTATTTCCATCTCTCGTTTGTGCAATCCTCTCGAATAGGCTTTGAGATCTTATATAAGATCTTATGCAAACGCAAAATAACATTGAAAACTCGGGTTGAAAGTTTCTTGTGATTGTATCTTTAGGCCTTTTTAGGCGTCTCACAAGCTCCCTTTGTTTTTGTCAAGCCCTAAGATATTCAAAAATATTGCAACTCTCTCTTTCAAGTACATGTATTGGGGCTCTTCGATACGGCCATGCATGAGTGATACGTTTTGGTCATTAGAACTTGATAACATATTGTTGGATGATAGGATGGGAGTTTTCCTCAATATAGAAGGGGCTCCTAATCCTTTTTCTTTATACTTACCTTTTTTAAAAAATTCTCGAAGTACAAGCATTCCCTTAATTCATAAGGGGTTGTTATTTACACCAATTACTATAGGACAATTCCTTGTACTATTTTTATTTTGGACGAAAATACCCCTTGTATAAAAATGTGAAAAAATACTTGATAATTAATTAAGAGTCAAAATGACCAACTCAAACTTATGTTAATTTTCTTTCTCCAAGGTCAAACTGTTATGGCCAACTTGCCGATACCTTTTTGCACAATGATGCGAGCGCCATAATTCGCATGTCTATTATGTTAATACGAGTCATAATAATTTATGTTATGGCGGTGAGATCATAATTTTTAAGCTCATTGTGGCGGTATGATCCACAATTTCGTAAACTATGTTAGACATGCATGTTCATGAATAATTGATTTTTATAATTTGTATGGCCATAATAATAATAAAAATAGTTCATATTTTTTACAATTGTATATTATGGCCAATTCAACCATAATTGATTAAATTAATATAACCATTTAGCCATAATTGACTCAACTGTTAATCTGTTATGGTGAAACGATAATTATGATAGGGTATTTTGGTCAACAAAAAGAGTGCACTCGTTTTGCTTACAACAATAGGCGCACAATCAACGTTGTGAAACTGGACCGGACCGCCCGATTGAACTGAGAACCGGTGGTCCAGTCGATTTTCTAATGCCTAAAAAACGGAATGGTCAAGAATTGATGAAAACAGTTAGATCGATCTGAAATATCCGCTCTTAACCAGTTTTAGCTGATTTTCGACCGATTCTCGACTAAAAATAAAGAAATTATAGTTTAATTATAAAAAAAATCTATTTTGATCGGTTTTTAGGGTCATTTGAATCATTTAAACCGCTCGAACCAATAAATCAGTTGAGAGACCGGTTCGGTTTTCAAAACATTATGGAACAATAGGAGGCCAACGACTCCACATGTCTTCAATCATCATGTCAACTCAACCTGACCCCACCAGCCTACCTTTGTCTCGTAGAAACTTCAAGCACTCTCTCTAGTGAGTTGTTTCTCTAAGCAAGCAATCATCAAATCATCATCCCCTCTCCTCTATTCACTCCTCTCCTGATACCCCCTTTCCCTCGCCGGAGAATCATCAGATCATCATCAAACAAAAAAACCAATGCAACAAGGCAGCGATTATACCTCCTCACTCCCTTACTACCCCCAACAATACCCCAACAACAACAACAACAACTATCCCCCTCCCCCTCCTCCTCTCCTCCCACCTAATCCGATTGATCCCCATTCTCCATCACCCTACGCCTCCGCTCCCCCACAACATCATCATCAGCCACCACAACCGTCCGATTATCCAAATTCTTACCCTCACAATTACCCTCCTTTCCCCCACTCTATCTCCCCTCCCTCCGCTCCCCCTCCTCACTACCTTTCCCCTGACCCATACTCCCCGCCCGCTCCCGCCTCCACGACGTCGTATTACCCTCCTCCCTACGAATACGATCAACCCCCGCCGCCACAAAACTATTCTGCCCCCACTCCCAGTTCCTATTCAGCCCCACCAGTTTACGAAAATGCTCCCAAGTATGACTACACTTCTGGTGGTTCAGCTCATGCTTCCGGTTATTTCGATGATAATTTAACTTCATACGGGGGATACCCCTCCGTTCCCCGGACTAACTCGGCAAGTGGAAACTACGACTCGTATAAGGACGATGGTGTGTATGCTTACACGGGTAAGAGTGAGCCCTACGGAGCGAGAGGGACATCGGCCAAGTCGTCTGCGTGGTCCGGGATGTTTGATGATTACGGAAGGGCGATCAGCTCCTCTCCTCCTCGTAGTGAGAAGAAGGCGTCAAGCTCGTTGAAGGTTGTTAAGGCTGTTCCTAAGGTGGATTCGAGTGTGGATTCTAAGGGTGGTGTTCAGAAATTCCGTGTCAAGCTTTTGCCTGAGAGCGGCGGCCAGGGTGTCATGGATGTTCTCTGCACGGTTTGTGTTTTTTTTGCAGTCTCTGTTTATTTGTCTGTGCCTTTGTTAGTTTAATGATTTGGCTTAGTAAAAAACTACAATTTCGCGTATTTCTTGCTTGCTTTGTCCCTTATAGTTGTACCTTGAGCAGTTTAAGTTGTCGTGGCAGCTCATTTTGTGGCTGAGATAAAAGGTGATTTTTGAGTGTACTAGCTGTGATGATGGCTCAAGAAGAACGAAGAACATAAAAAAAATAACATTAACATATTACTTGGTGAATGATTTTAGAAAAATAATTATTAAGAACAATTTCCAGTTGGTATATTGTGGTTAAAAGGGTTAATATGTCACCTGCATGCAATAAAAATACCTATTTGGTGGTGGTGTTTTTAAAAATACCAATTTGCACGACACCCTTTGATAAAATTACCAATTTGCTGGTTTGGCGGCTTCCAAGCTGTCCCTCCATATTTCTAATTTAGCATTGACCACATCTCTTGTCTCGTCCTGAATTATATTGTCCGCAAATAGCATACACCATGGGACGTCTCTTTGGATCCATTTGGTTAATTCATCTATCACTGTGGCGAGCTCAAAGGCGATCCCTGATGCATCCCTAGAAACTCTGTCGTAAGCCTTTTCTAAGTCAATGAACCAGATGTAAATAATACATCTAATCTCTCATTTTTTCCCTGTACAATTCCATCATGCGCATGAGGTAGTGTATGACTTCGGTTGTCGATCGCCACGACATAAACCCAAACTGGCTATCGGAGATGCATGTATCCTTCCGAAGCCGCATCTCAATCACCCTCTTAATCCCGCTTTAAGTGTTGCATTTTTTCGTATCCCCTTTGTTCTTCTACAACGACAAGAGCCTGCTATGCCAAGAATGACCTTCTTTCAGACTTGGACTTGAGTATACGATTGAACAATCTGGTGAGCTCTATTCCTTCTTCCCTCCAACACTTTCATACTTCTATAGGTAACTCACAGGGGGTTGGTGAATATGGAGGACCACATGGATACTTCTATGGGCACGTCGATGAAGGATTAGCACTTCAGGGGTGGTCGGTTGGGGTATTCGATGGGTGGTGGTGACGGCTAGAGCTGTTCAAAACCAGGCGCAGGCCAGGCTAGGCCAGATATGCGAGCCTGAAATGACT
Source organism: Pharnaceum exiguum (assembly GCA_900322385.1). Lineage (NCBI taxonomy): Eukaryota > Viridiplantae > Streptophyta > Magnoliopsida > Caryophyllales > Molluginaceae > Pharnaceum > Pharnaceum exiguum. Next base: position 13,087 of record ONZK01003009.1, read on the forward strand.
GTCTATGCCCGCCCATTATCTATATGGGCGGGTCCCAACGGGCTTTGTGGGTTTTTTTAAAATGGAAAAAATTACTTATAAAATTACATTTGAGTAACTATAACCTATTTTGTTTACCAAAATAATTACTATTATCTTTGAAGTTCACTTTTCAATCATCAAACGTTCAAAATACTCTTAAAATCCAAACAAAGTTTCACAAACTAGAATTCTTTTACCAAAAAATGTCACGAAACTACAAAAAGTTAACAAACAATACGAAATTACGAATATATATAACTAACTCTAAGTACCACCCCTCATTAATAATCTTCCTTCCATTCTAGAGGAGAGTTACATTTTTTTTGGGTAAGCAAGATTTTAGAATTTTTTGTTGTCTATACCCGCGGCCGCCATAATTTATGGGACGGGCTAGCCCGGCCCTAAACTTGAATTGTCCTTGAAAAATCATGTCCAAACCCTTTAAAAAACCAGGCGTATTGGACGGGTTCGATGGGCCATTCCGCCCATGAACAATGCTCTAGTGACGGGCTGACGGCTAACTAGAGTGTGATGTGTGACTCTTACACTCCCCATTTTTCTTAAACCCTCTTTAACTTCCTCACTTGAGATGCAAGGGCACGAACTATAATAACATGCATCCTCGGAACGCCCTAGGTCCAACACATCGCTCCCTTGCTCGTTGAAAAGCGTAAGAAAGTAGGTCCTCCACCTCTCCCTTATTTTGACTTCATCATCGGGACTCTCCCATTCCCGTCCTTATACACCTCGCTTAATCCAAATCCTTAGTCTTTCTCTCCCTCGCCCTACCTATCCTAAATATATCGCTTTGGCCTTTCTTGGTATCCACCTTCCGGCACTAACCTTCATCGGCTCTAGACTTCGCCTCCGCCATGAAGAGCCACCTTCTTCTCTTTAACCTTGGTTTGTACCTCCACATTCCACCACCACGACTCCCTTGTGGTCCTCATTCCCCTCGTTGAGGCCCCAAGGGCCTCACTTGTCCCTAAATTGTAAAACCGAGTCACCCGGGAATGTTACATGAGAGATAGAAGTGATTGCCCCTAAATTGTAAAACCGAGTCACCCGGGAATGTTACTTGAGAGATTGAAGTGATTGCCGCAATGCAAAAACAAACTTCTAAATTTTGATTATTTTTAAAGTACTTTGTCTTTGAAACAAATTTTCGAGGCACTTAGGACGGTGAGAAAGAAAAACTCATTTTCATAGTATCATAACCTAAATTATGAAGTTTTTATGAATGGGAATGTGGTGTTATGGCGTACTCTACTACCCTGGGAAAATACACGTTTCAACTTCATTTAAGTTGTAATTCTACTACACGAATTCTAAACAAGTTCTGGCGCAACAAGTTGCGTAGAGATGAGAAGTAATTATATGGATGCTTTTGGTTGGAATACAATATTAAAGAAGCTGTTAAGGCAACATAGATGTTCATCTCCTCGCTTTTGTTTTATTATATGTTTCCTTATTAGTTAGATGATTTGTGATTGTTATAGTCTTTGGTTAGAAAGGTTTGGTGCCTATTAAGTTGAAATAATTATATCCATCTAAGGTGATTATTGGCTACAGCAAAATGGCTACGAAAACCTTCCAGCAATAGGTCAATCTTGGAAACAACCTCTCTGTTTACTTAGATAGAGGTAAGGTTGCGTACATCCCGACCTCGATCACTCCCATTGAATGGGGATTACACTCGGTTGTTTTTGTTGTTGTTGTATAGTCTTTGGTTAAAAAATCGAGAATCCTTGAATAGTTGGAATCTCGATATCTTTTTCGTTGTTAGTAGAGATCATTAATTTAGGATTTGTTTCGTCATTTTTCACTTAAGCAAGTAATTACTTTAAAAAATGAATTTGAGTATAAGATTCAAAGTGTGCTTCGTCAAAGTAGTTTGCCTTCCCCCTTTTCTATACAACTTGTGGCGCTTCTAGCAATCTTTTGGTGTATTTGGCTGGAGCGTAATAGTTGCGTTCTTTTGATTAGGGCTTTCATTCTTTTGATTTCATTTAGGTCCAGTGCCTATAAAGTTGAAAGAGTTATCTCCATCTTTCAACTTTAGGTGATTATGGATTATAGCAAAATGGCTATGAAACCTTCCAATACTTCTTATTTTTGGTGAAGTTGTTGGAAGTCAATACTCAATGCAACAATTGGTCAACGGAAAGAACCTCTCTGTTTCTTAAACTACGCAACCTGACCCGAGTACCCCCATTTAATGGGGATCTACACTTGATTGTTGTTGTTGTTGTATTCTTTTGATTTCATTTGAGGGATGGTGGAATTTTTATAAAAAAAAACTCTCTATTCTCATTAATCTGTGCTTACAGTCTACACCCATGATTACCCAAAGGCTCATAACATCGTGTTTTCCCTCCTTTTAACAGTCATTTTCTTGTTTCAAGACCCATGATTAGCCAAAGGCTCTAACATCACTCTCCCCCTCCCTCTTTTCCAATAGTACCACATGCACTTATATCTATCCTCCTCCCACGACTGTACCACCGTTCCCTGTCATCATCACCTTACTTCCACGATAGCCCTTGCAAGTGAAAATTCAGACGTGCTTTTGGAAGGAAAATACGGGAAAAAGAGAACACATTTAGGCTTGGAGTTTGACTGTGGTGGTGAATGTTAAATTGTTTGGCAGGAAAGATAAGTTTCCACCATTGGAAGGGAAGGATATATTTTTTTTTTTGAGCAATTTTGGTCTGTGTCTCAATGTGGATTTTGGGATGTACCTGTCTTTTGCTTTTTTTAATGAAGGTGACAGGAAAGGGGGAAAAAGGAAGTCTGGTTGGCTCATGGGTTGTTGGGGAAGGCGAGAGGGCAGGGAGGAGAAAGAGTGGGAACGGTGACTTGAGGTATTTGGTGAGTGGCGAAGGGTTATAATAGTAAAAGTAAGAGAATCATATGAGGAAACATGAATATTTTGGGATGTACTATATTGGAATACAAGAAAAAGATGATGGGATGGAGCAAGTATTTTCAGTCTCGGGGAAGGAAGGTTGACATCATAATTATGGTGTTATCTTGGTCATTTACCTATGTGGAAAGATGAATGAAGTCAGTCTTTATATTGATATGTCTTACATAGTACAGATGGCACAAACGGTTGATTTTAGACACGTCATAACTCATAACAGTTTCTCTGCTGAACCATGTTTACTTGAGATGGATTTTCTGTGATCTTGCTGCTTTAGTTTCTCTGTAACTCCTGATGTTTACAACTGACCTGTCTGAGATTTATTTGGCTTGTCTTACCCTACATAATATTGCTTATGGCTCCAGGTTGGTCTAGATGGGATACGTATGCTTGATCCCAGCTCTAGTCGAACTTTAAGGATATATCCACTTGACACCGTAACAAGATGTGATGTAAGTTCCTTTATAGTTTTAGCTTCTGTCTGTAATGTCTGTTACTCCTTTGCTGCGTAGGCAAAATCACTGTCTTCTTGTTGCATGAATTTTTATGTAGAAAATCGATTCATCAACATTTGCATTCTGGTCAAAGACTTCTGTTGATATTGAACCGAGACGTATCAGACTGCAGTCAAATAGCTATACTACCAATACAATTTTGGATACAGTTACTGCTGCTACTGTGCAGGTTAGCAACTAACTTGTATTGACTTTTTAATCAATTTTTTTTTACCCCACCCCCCCCCCCTTCTCGTTGTTGACAATTCTGTTATCGGTGTGTGTCTCATATTATGATGTTTTGGAGCTTAATTGACCGGTGGCATATTTGGAACACTATTTAATTTGAAATGGCCAGATTTGTTTCGCTTAGTTTTAAAAGCGTGCTGAGGCGATGCACATGAGGTGGAAACTGTATTCTCATCCTATATATAGTGAAAGGATAAACCCAAGCGTTCTTTAAAAAATATTAGTTGAACACTTTAAATATCTTGATTCTTACCCCATTGCAATGGGGCAATGGGGAGATTGATGAAGATATTATACATCGGGTCTATGCGGGGTGGTTGAAATGGAGGGGTGCCTCGGGAGTGCTATGTGACAAGAAGATCCCGCTTAGACTTGTAGGGAAGTAAATGGAAGTTTTATAAGACTGCCATACGTTTGGCGATGCTGTTTGGGGCGGAATGTTGGCCTACAAAGAAAGCTCAAGATCAAGATCAGAAGTGGTGGAGATGAGGATGCTGCGGTGGATGTGCGGTATCACTAGGTTGGACAAGGTTAGGAATGTTGAATGTTGTGGTTAGAGAAATGTTGGCAGTTGCTTTAATTGTAGATAAGATGCGGGAAACCGGACTCCGCTGGACATGTCAGGAGAAGAGGCCCAGATGCACTAGTGCGGAGGTACGAAAAGATTGTGCTAAGTGGGGTTAGAAGGAGAGGCAGGCTGAAGGAAATTTGGATAGAATGCATTAGACTTGATTTGTCAACCCCATCCCTCAAAGCGGACATGGTCTTAGATAGGAGGTGCTGGAGGATGCAAATTAGGGTGTATGACTGCCATGATAGGGCTTATTAGTAGCGCGTTTTGCTTGCGTCTTACTTCGTGCGTCTTAATTTGCGTATACTGTCTTCATGCTTGCAGAAATAAACAAGTTGTTTGAGTTTTAAGCTGGTTTTCAAAATTTTCATATGATTCTCGATGTGGTTTCTTGTCGCGGGTTATCTCTGAAACAGCCTCCTTCGAGGTAAGGCTGCGCACATCAAACCTCCTCAGTACCCATCTGAAATGGGATAACACTGTGTTGTTGTTTTAATAATTCTTTTTATATGAATGAGATAAATATGCCCCTCTATCATGCTCTCTCCATTCTCCTTAGTTTCTCTCCCATATAAGTAATGAAACTATCAAATAACTTTTGTTTTTGTTTGCTTTCACTGCATTTTACTTGGTTTCTTTTCCACATAAAACAATTTACTAGCATATGTTAATGTTTTTTTTTTTACAAAATAAAGGGGCATTTTGGTCTTATCCATGTGAAACGATTAATTAACTTACGTTTTACAAGATCAAAACATTGCTAGGTTAAAGATTATCGAAAGAATTACGTGAACATACGTAATTAATGAGGTGAGGCAGAGTAAATTATTGAAAACTCGGGGCACCAATTAGACATGTTATAGAAAAGAATGGACGCCAAACGGAAAGTAAAAGGCGCAAACAAAATTGGTTCTGTCAATTTTGCTAATGTATGCACTTTGTGCTTGTATCTGCATGTGTTTCCTGCTGTTCATTTCCAACCATTAGGTTATAATGATTGAGGATTATTTGTCATTATTCCATTCAAGGACAGTTATTGACATGACACTACGCACAACGGAGAACTAGTAATATTATTCCTGCGAAACACTATCAATGGAATCTGATGTATGCGCTTGCATCAGGGAGAATATAATTTAATACGTGTCTGACATTCTAAAACCATGGGGAAGCTCAAGCTTATCTTCTTTATTTTATTGCCTGGAGGGTGGACAAATTATTTTGAAGCCATGATTATCGTATTTGAAGATGAAAGTGCGATGCGATTTATGGACTGGAATCGAAAAGTAAGGCAAGAAGCCAAGAAGAGTGATAAAATGCCAGTTCTGCAACAACAATAACAACAACAACAACAACAACAACCGAGTGTAAATCCCCATTTAATGGGGTGCTCAGGGTCAGGATGTATGCAACCTTACCTCTGTTTAAGGAAACTTATAGGTTGTTTCTGAGACTGACCCTAAATTGCATTGAGGCATTGAAGTATTGACTTCCAACAACTTGACAAAAAAATAAGAAGCACTGGAAGGTTTTGCGCTTCTGCTAAACCCAGTGAACCCTTAACTTTCTCTCTTTCCCTTAACTCTTCTATAAACCTTTTTCTCCCTTTACTTTCCTCTTTTCTTTACTTTCTTTTATATCACCCAGTAGTATACTTATACACCAAATGCTTGGGAAAAAAGAAGAGAAAATTAGTTAATGCGTAGCTGAGTGAGAATGGGTTTTGCAGAGCTGTCATCAGCCATTTAGGCTCTCTAGCTTAGGGTTGCCTCAAACGCGGGTTCTTGTGTAATGCTGAGGCTGAGGTCTAATTGAAACTGCTTTAGGATGTGGCTGTTGTAAAAGTTATCTCTCAATCCTGTTTAGGATCCAAGGGATTAGTTATATTATATTGATCGAAACCTACAGCTGCTGTGGGATGGACTGCAGCGTTTTTTTTTTTTTGAAAGTGCTAGGCACACCGAAGTGCAAAGAGTCCTTGGAGCCTACTCAGCCTAGGCGCTAGGCGTTGTAAAAGTTATCTCTCAATCCTGTTTAGGATCCAAGGGATTAGTTATATTATATTGATCGAAACCTACAGCTGCTGTGGGATGGACTGCAGCGTTTTTTTTTTTTGAAAGTGCTAGGCACACCGAAGTGCAAAGAGTCCTTGGAGCCTACTCAGCCTAGGCGCTAGGCGAAGGCATGGACCTTTTGGAAGCAAGAGGCAATTTTTGTCCTTGTTTGTAAATATTTTTTGGAGTAGTTTATGCTGTATTATCCTATTTTACTTTCCAAAAGTTCAATTTTGAGCTGTAGCACCAGAAAGGACAAGAGAACTAAAATCAGATGATAAATTATCAAGAGGCGTTTATGATATTACCAAACTAAGATTGCAGTAGATGAAATTAATTGTCTTTGGTATATGCTAGATCCACAGTTCTAAATTTAGTAGGATTAGGTTTAGTTGTTGATGAAGATTGACTATCTGCCTCTGGGCATCTGGCATTCAGCTGCAATCCAGTGGTGCCACCACCTGCATTTGACCTGATGGATCTAGGTAGATATTAGATTGCCACTGTAGCTTGGCGCCGGAAAAATTTGGGTGTTCGTTTGGTGCGAAATGCTCTGCCGCGCTGGCTTGCCTACTTTTCTGACTTTTCGTTATCTGGATGCATGCTTGTATTGTGCAGGCACGGTGGTTGCGGTTTGTGATTTTTTGTCAATATCTAACTAGATTGGCCTCCAAAACAAATTTCGTCTCACTAAACAGTGGAGAAGAGTTGCTCTTGGAGCTACTGTTCGTTGCATCATTCTTTTTTATCAGTGAAGGAGACTTATGAGAACTCCAATTTCCAACTTGAGTAGAATATCAGTCATCTATGATCTTGCCAACAGAGTGGGCCAGTTGTTTCAACGTCCCTCCTTAGGCGGATCTTATTCGATATTTTTTTACTACAGTGAACAATACAGCCTTAATCCCATAACTAGCCTTAATCCCACAACTGTTATAGGTTTTTTTACTTACTCATGAAATGCCTTTGTAGGGGGGAATTGAACAGAAAACAAAAACAATAGTGGGCTGAGGTGGCTGTAGGTACCGTTGCAAAAACCAAAGATTTTAATCACTAGATTAAGAGACAGTCGAATGTGCTTATCACCCTTTTGGATTACCTTCCTTGGTACTTCCGGTTGTTGATCTACCAAAACCTTTTAAGACTGATGGAATTTTTTGTTGCCTCGTAGTCCTGTTTGTCACATGACTCCCTACTTGAATATTTTTTAATACTTTGTGCAATTTTCCCCAATAGTCCGTTCTTTGAATATTGCTCATTGAAACCCTGCTTGATTTTTAAGCAGCCAGCAATAATGATGATGGACCACCTTTCTTTTGCCGATGGAAAAGTGAAACAATCAGCAACAACAACAAGAATGCCCTATTCCCAAAACATTAATAGAAAAGTGAAACAGAAAACAAATAAAAAAAAAGAGAAATCCTAAATTTATTTGTCATTCCTCAACTCTATTGTTGATGGGTTCATCCAGCAAAACTCTTACCTCCTCACAATCTTGTGCACCTGCACTCCTTGGCACACCGAAATAACCTCTGTGTCGTGTCCGTCTCCCTAACAGTGTTAGCCCTGGCCATGGCGGCTCAACTACCCCACTGTATATATGAATTCCCCTACCCCATTCGACTTATTATTCGAAGAATCTAGACCTGTTGGTGGTAGTGGGGGTGGAAAGTGTGGATGGGAGGAAGTCACATTAAGCAGTAAAGGAATCCAAAAAAGTGGCGGTATGAGAAGTGCAACTGAGATGGCAGGGGAGGGAAGGCGGCAAACTGGCTGGTGAAGGAGTTTTGGCACCTTGACATCAATGGGGATGGTGAGAGGGAGTCTTGGCACAAACTCGGAGGCAAAGGGAAGGGAAAGCGTAGTGTGAGGCAGAAGGAGGGCATGCATGAATATTGTTCACGAGTTAGTTGTGGTGAAATAAGGAGGGCACTGAAAAGGGATGCAAATGGGAAAGATTAGGACACATTTGACATGGTGTGTCAATGGTTGGCATTGGGGTTAAAGGCGAATGAATGTCTGTTTGGGGGGAAAGAGAGCGGGGAAGTGGATACCGGGAAGGAGACGATTGGGTTATCGTTTTTTTTTATACTTTGATTGGTTTTCCAAAGGAGAAAAGAAAGAGAACAATTGCTTATATGAAAGGAAACTTAGACGAACGTTTTCATTGGTCTATCTACCATTCAACTGTTACACAAGTTTTTTTTTTTTGTTTTCACAAGTTTAGTAGAGGATTATTGTGGGTAGTATTCAAAGTAGGAAATATTGTTGGAAAAACAGTTGAAGTAGGGTTTTATTCCCAGTAATTTTCCTTTTCAAAGTGTTTTCCCTTAATGTGTGTGGGTTAATTTTTGGGATTCTTTGTTTCTTAATTTTTGTTCGGTGTAACTTATGTGTTTCAATTCAACTACGTGATAAGTGTTTTGAAATGGCAGTTCAAGGAGATGGGAGGGAGGATTAGACCTTCTGAAGCATTGAAAGCTTCTGAACAAGCTGCAGAAAAGAAGAAAGGTATTACTGACTGGATAAACAAATTGAAGCCTTTGAATGAAGAGAAAGATCATTGGGTTAGTATGTTTGGTATATTGATTTCAACTTAGCCTTTCTTTTGCCATTCCCTTTTATTTATTCTTTGCAAATTTCAATCTTAAGAAAAGTTGCCATGCTAAATCCAGAATTTTTCTAGAAATTCTACATTGTGCAGTCATTTAAATTTGATGAGTGAAATCAGTGTTTGATGAGCAATTAGTTTCTCTTATTGAAGCCCTTTATGCATGGTAATGTCAAGAATGTATGTGAAATTCAAAGTATGTGAAGTTCTCCATGTTAAACTTATCCCTTCAAATTTCTTTTAACTCTCTCACCTAAAGGAACATGCATGACATTTGTTCTAACTCTGGAGTTCAGAAGTTCTCAACCATTTTTACAATAATAGTAACATAGCCTTAGACCCAAAACTGATTGGGTGTGCTGACACAAGCAAGACTGAATTCAAAGTAATTAACGATTTGGTACATGTTAAAACTTATGCTTTCTATTTTCGAAAGAAAAAAAAAAGGATACTATGAACAATATTTTGCATAGGTCTCTGTTTGTTTGACTCTCAAATTTTGAAGTGCTGCTCTACATCCAAAAAAAAAAAGAAGACACTTGTAAGTTAATCCAGTTTTTCTTTTTTGAGTTTTTTATTTTTTTCGGTATTCTGTACTTCATTTGATGCAAAACATGCAGATATACTAAATTTGTAACTTCTGTTATTTGTTATGCTTTGTTTTCGGTAGTTTGAATTGCTTTGATTTACAGATGTAATTTCAGAAACTGAGCCCAAGTGGCCAAGTATTACTCTCTCCCTTCATCCTTACCTCTAATACTAGACATACTTTCCCTCCCCTGTAACATCTCAGCGTCGTTCCTCCATAACCTTAGAGCCGAAGATGCACTTCTTTATTCTCCTGTCAACTCTCGATGTCATTGATGCTGACCTTTCTCCATCCTCTCTGTCTCTAGAACTTCCCACCTCCTAGCTCTTATTATTCCCTACTGTGTCCACAAATGCCATTTTAGAACCCTAAGTTTACCAAACAATGGATATGTATTCTAAATCCAAAATTTTAAATCATATTTCTATATCATGAAATTAAAAGTCGGATGCACATATGAGTTATCCAAACACAACCTGATGGTCTCGATAATGTGGTATTTGACTTGCCTTTTCGTAATTTCTTTTTGAGAGTTCGCATGTCCTAATTTTAAGAATTGTTGTCCCTGTTTCTCTGTTTCCTTCGCATCCGACTCTTATGTCATTGTCCGTGCTACCTTGGTTCTAGGGGTTCTTTTAATGATGATAGTTTTGGAAGTTCATCGGTAGGTATTTATTTGTCCCGCAATTCACAAAATTAGTAGCATAATCCTTTTTTAATTTGTGTAAGTAAGTAAGTTGAGTTGTTACGCTTCTGTGTCCCCGGTGCATCAGCTATATATTTTTTTTTTAAAGGTTCCTGATGAGGCTGTAGCAAAGTGCACTGGTTGTGGATCAGACTTCAGCGCCTTCAACCGCAGAGTATGTTTGTGCTGGCTGTGTGTGGATTACTTATTTATTGAGGCATGTTTAATTTCAGGAAATAGATTATGAAGTCTTTGTTGACAGCATTGGTTTATCTGTTTTAGCATCACTGCAGAAACTGCGGAGACATATTCTGTGACAAATGCACTCCAGGCAGAACACCTCTTACAGCTGAAGACAATGCTCCAGCAGTTCGTGTGTGTGACCGATGCATGGTATGTAAATTGAATAAAATGGGTAGTGAAAATAATGTTTTTGATGTTCAAAATCATCGATACCTTTTAAAATAAATGCCTATATTGAGAATGCTATGACTAACAGAACTGTTTAGGAGATCATTGTTCTGTAACGGTCTTTGGTTCTCAGTGAAGGAAGCTAATCGTTTTTACTACTATCTGTGTTTCTCAAGAGCTCGTGCAATATCCTAAAAAAGTGGTTTCCGTATTCATTATAGTTTGTTAGAGGTAGGTTTAATTTGTTTTGACTCAAAAATATTCTAAAAAACACGGTCCCAAGTGAACGACCTGAAAAAGCTTCAGCTGCCCTAAGGAAACTTGAAATTAAGACCTCTGGAATAGATCCTAGAGGTCCTACCAACTGGACCCGCTCTTGGGTTAAAGTGTTATACCTTCGTTGTCTGTTTGGTTATTCGCTGTCCTTTTGGGGAAGCACACCACTTCATTGATATGTTTGCATTAAGTACCTGTATCATACCTGTACAGTATTTACTAGATTATATATTATTCATGTCAAATATGAAATTTTGAGTAACTGCGTTGTAATCATCCATGGAGAATTTAGGGGTGGGCATTATCGGCACCAGATATTGTGACCCGTACCCTACTTTCTCGGGTCGGGTGTTCGGAGTACCCAAGAAGATTCTGTAAAAAAATAAAAAAAATCAGTGGGCAGTCATAGATGATTTCCATCTTAATAATAGTAGCTTAAATATGTCTCAGGTAGGCACTAACAGGCCACGAATTAGGCAATTACCCAACATGGCCTATAAAACTTAATTTAGGTTATTGCTAAAACAAAGCGTGCAGTGAGCAGAAAGGGAAATTGGTAACAGGAGAAAAAAATTGTTAGTGGAAAACAACAGACATAGAGACAGCCGTGGAGGGAGGGGGGGGGGGGGGGGGGGGGGGGGGGGGGGGGGGGG
>ONZK01003009.1:25071-42594 GCA_900322385.1 Pharnaceum exiguum
GCGGGGCGGCTACCTTCAATTCCAGCATGGGTCGGGTATGCAATTTTCCGAGACGGGTTGTGCAGGTCGGGTTTTTGTGCCCACCCTTACTGGAGTCTGGAGGTTATGATTCATGTCTCTATTTGTAATATTTATTTGAAATATTTGCCGACCCCATTTAGTTTTGGGATTAAGGCTAAGTTGTTGGTTTATTTGCAATATTTAGTTGTATGCTGTTGTGAGTTGCGACTTTGGGAGCTCCGTGCGCTGATTTCAGAATATGAAGTTCCTTTTATACTGAGTACTGACTCAATGAAATGAACCAATTTCCATTGTTAGTAACATTACACATATTATTTTATATTGAAGTGTCTTCAGTGCTCAACCAATTTCCATTGCATTTGATGTTTGTATGTTGGAATGTTGGCGTGAAATTGAATATTGGGTTTGTGAAAGTTGGTAGAAAGAATTGTTCCGTGACAGAAATGATGCCAAAAGAACACCACTTGTTAAAAATATTAGACATTTGGAAGTGTTAATAAACTGATCTTTGTTATAGTCTTTCATGCATATATAAGAAAGCTCTCACCCAAAAAAAGAAGAAGTAAAAATATATAATAGATAATAAAGAAAATGCCAAAGAAAAAGTCAGAATGTTCACGTTGGGTTCTTTGATTAGATGCATTGCTACTGATGAGTCATTTCTATATTACTTTTATAGGCAGAGGTGTCACAGAGGTTGAGCAAGGCCAAGGATGCTGCTAGCAGACCAGTATCCTTGCACAGTCATGAAGACCTTGCCAAAAAGCTTCAGGTAATTTATGATGTCATGTGAACACGCATTGGTACTCTTTTAATCTTTGTGGTAACTTTTTCAATATCTGAATCTGAACTGTAAAAGTAAACAATCAATGTGGTTCAGTTATTATGCAAATTGTGACTTCTAGAGGTCTTTACCTCAAAAAGTTAAGTTCATGCTGCTGTAAGAATGGAAATGGGTTCTCTCATTTTCTTGATTTTGACTTGTACTTAGCAAAAGGTGAACTTTTTTGTTTTGGTCTCTCAGTTCACCTCAGTTTTATTAATTTAGTTTGGTTTCTTTGTTTGTCCGTCCCTGTCCTATTTGGGTGTTGATGGTTCGGGGTTCTTTCCTGTGGCTCTGAGGATGGCCTTTAATATGCTTCACGGAACAATTGATGATGTCTGTATATTTTTTTCAATTGTTGTAGAGTGATTTTTTCTAGATAAGAAAAAAATTTATTAATGAGGGAGGAGGACAGGCTGCCCTCCAAAATAATAGATACAAGCTCGACCAACTCCTTTGCAAAATAGTCAAAGGTTGGCTACAATAATTTTTTCGCAAACTTGATGGTGACAAGAATTGTTATGCTACATATATTGTTATTTATGTCAATAACAATAACAACAAAAGAGTGTTATTCCCATTCACTGGGGGTGCTCGGAGTCAGGATGCACGCAACCTTACTCCTATTTAAGAAAATAGGGAGGTTGTTTCCGAAATTCCGATTCACTAGGGGTGGGTGCTCGGAGTTAGGATGTACACAACCTTACTTCTATTTAAGAAAATAGGGAGGTTGTTTCCGAAATTGACCCTAAATGCAATGATGCAATTATTTATTGACTTCCCGCAGCTTCACTAAAAATAAGAAGCACCGGTAGGTTTTCTTAGCCATTTTGTTATAATCTATAATCACCTAAAGTTGAAAGATCGACTTAATCGCCACTATTGCAATAGACCCGATATATTGCTATTTATGTCAAGTTCTAGTGTCTGACTAAATTCTTTGATATGATGATGGCAGGAGGAAATGGAAAGGAATCTCAAAATATCATCTGGTGAGCGCTATGTTTATATGCTTGTCTTGTTAATCTTCTTTCTGATCGGCATGTTCTAGTTAATCTCTTCATCTCTTGTAACTGAGGATTTGTTCAGAGTAGTTTAGGACTTGTAAATTTCTTCAAAATTATGTGGCACTGAGTCAAAGCTGTATGCGTAGGATCAAAATCCGAAGGATCCGGCAAACGAATGAGAGAAGTTGCTTGCCCTACTTGTACCGTCCATTTGCAGGTTTGTGATCAAACCTTGCTATTGTTCTGAGAATTATAGCGGAACTCTGCACTCTGTTCTGACCCATCTATCCTGGTGCGTCTTATTTTGTCTTGAATAATTTCGTACAGGTCCAGGTTCCTTCAAGTGGTTCAGAGACCATAGAGTGTGGCGTTTGCCAGCACCCCTTTCTCGTGAGTGCTCATTGACGTTATCTCCTGTTGTCTATCTACTAGACTGATTCATTGCAACATGTACGTTGGTCAGTGCTCTGCTAATCAAAGGGAAAATATATTGTCGATTTTAATTTACTTTCCCAGTTTTTCGGTTTGTCTAACTTTGTACATTGATTTCTGTTCCTGACATTGTCATGTCAAATCTTGAAATAGACCATTCTGTCAAATTGTCCTATAGGAGTCGTATTTCTTTGTGAATGAATTGTTGGACAGAGATATTTCTTTGTTTTATAATAGTAAACTCGCATGTGCTGAACTGATGTGTAATCTTTTGAGTAAAATAAACCATCTGTTCCTATTTAGGTTGTGGCATAATTTTTAAGGTAGTTGTTATTTTACCAGTTGACCTTCAACAAGTCGGCAAGGCCGTTTTAGACTTTGAAGAGGCCTTGTGCGATAGTTGAAATTGAGACCCTAAAATATGTAGTTTTACTGTTTATAAATAATTTGACAACTTTCAATATATCATGAAATAAAATATAAAATTATTTTCTTTCCTATAACTAACACTAAAAAAGAAAATCCACAAAGATCTTAATATTTAACTAAATCGTAAAGCTCTTCGCATAATCTTTGATGCAAAATCATCAATCAATTCTTCATATTTCAACTCGTGAACAAGAGCATTCTCAATTGCTATCATAGCTAAACCATTAAATCTCTCCTTGGACATTGTAGAATGCAAGTATGACTTTAACAACTTCAACTTAGAAAAGCTCCTTTCAGCAGAAGTAAAGTCACATGGGTAATCAACAAAATTCTATATGCAATGGTCATGTTTGGAAAAAAAACTCCATGTGCTTTAAAAACTTTAATGTCATGAGCTCCCATCACTAAGAATTCTTTGAGAAACTTTAACTCAATACATAAGTCATTCCCATCTACATAAGTTTGGACATTGTTCTTAAGCAGATTCTAAATGTTCACAACAAGACTGTAACTCATCAGCATTCTATCCAGCTTAGTAAAAATTAAAACAAAAATCCAAAAGTGTTTTCATATTCTTGATATTGTATAATGCTCAAAATGTTTTCATATTCTTGATATTGTATAAAGCTCAAAATGTTTTCATATTCTTGATATTGTGTAAACCTCCTTTCGAGTGATGCAATTGCTTGATCAACAATAAACATGAAGCAATTGGTTCAGCATATGTCCTCTATAGAGGGTGGAGAGCTATTGGTGTGTCTTCACGAATCTCATCAAAATCTTTTTCCTTTGTATTTCACGCTTTTGAGGAAATACATGATCAACATCTAGTTCACCGGCAATTTTCGGCAAGTGATTTTGCCAATGAAGTGAATGGATGGGGCCAAGGATCTTATTTGATCTGACCAAATTACCCTCAACAATTTTGGGAACTCGTTAACTTTTCTTTTTTTGGTTTCAATACTCGTTGAGTTCCTTCGTTTTCTTTCTGGGCAATTGTCAATTATCAATTATCATCATTCATCAGAGACTTTCATCTTGCCCAAAAAAAAAACAACATATCGACACCATTAGGTACTGTACTAGCACTAGCACCAGCACCGGCGACTGCACCGTGCCTGTACCACCACCATCGCACATCATCGTCCAAGTCATATTTGCCATAGATCCAGCTGAATATTACTCCATTCCACTACAAGCCCAAATCCGGGAAAAAATCGGCGATTAATACATATATATACCGCCGGCGAGTCAGAATCGACACCATAAGGGGAAAAGGGTATATCACAAATTAAGGAAACAAGCTAAGGTTTAGGATAAATATATTTACGCTGCTGGAAAATGCGGTGACGACTGCGCTCTAACTGACGACTAGGAACTTAGATGATGGTCTCATGTCGCTGGCCATGCTTATGTCGCAGGTCTAGATAGAAGGAAGTGGTCCTGGCGTGGGATGGACTGGGTGGTGGCAATGATAAGGCTGATGGAAGTGGGTTGTTTATTCCATTTACGAGAAAGGACTCAATGGAAAGATAGTGCAGAGTGCATAATGAAGGGGATGAGTAAATGAGATTAATACTTTTGCGAAATATATTTGGGGAATTATTTAGAAACTTGATAAATATTGCAACTTTCTAAAACTGTTGAGGGTAACTTGGTCAGATCAAATAAGATCCTTGGCCCCATTCATTCACTTCCTTGGCAAAATCAGTTGCCCAATTTTCTGGGCTAACTTCACAGTCTTAACAAAGCCACATTCTCTATACTTCTTGATGTACCAATTCTGTTAGGACAAGCCCAATTGTTTAAAGAAAAGAAAATCTAGTAGAAAGGTACAAGACAAAATAATAGGAAAAAAAGTTTTCTAATATTAAAGAAAAAATTAGGAAAAAAAGTAAATGTTTCCTAGTTTATTTAGGTTACTTTTTGTAATTAGGAAAATAGAGGCTTAGTAGGTTTATGTTTTCTCCACCAAGTACGAGGAACTACTCCCCTATATATAGAAGGGGTAGGCTTATAGAATTATATCGTGGAGAACGAAATACCAGTCAGTTGGAGTTTGTGTGACAAAATATTCTAGAGAGAGTTCAAGAGCTATGTGAGAATATTTTGAGAGAGGAGTTTGTATTACTTGGTTAGAGTTGGAAGTAATAAAACTCAAAGTTTCATATATTATACATATTATTGTCTCTTATTCTTGCTTTGATATGTAATTGTTTTTACTTTGTTAGCTCAAACTTCTTGTTAGTAGACCCATATTTCCTAACAATTGGTATCAGAGGTGGTATTAAAGATTCGCTGCGTGATGGAGGAGTTTTGGTCTAAGTTGAAGTTTGAGTATTTTGATGGGAAGAGAAATTTTACATTATGGCAAAGCATGATCAATGATGTGCTTAATTATTCAACAAGGGTTACACAAAACTCTTGAAGACGAGAAGCATGCTGGATAGGATGACTCGAAGTGGGAAAGTGGAAAACTTTGTGCCACAAGATCTGGATGGCCCTAGCACCTGCAATCAAGCACAACGTACTAAAGGATACAAATCTTAAGGTATTATGGAGTAAGTTAGAGATCGAATATTTATACTTCAAACTCTCTAGGTAACAAGTTGTTCTTGAAGAAAGATCTTTATTTGCTTAAGATTGGTGAAAAAGAAGACTTCCAAGATCATTTAAATATATTCAATGGCATGACCACCCAATTAGAGTTTAGATGTGAAAATTGAGGAAAAGACAAGGCAATTTTGATTCTACCTTCTGTAGCCAAGAAGTTTAACTCAGTTGTTACTATTTTTTCTTGTTGGAAGGAAGACACTTGTTTTGGATGAGACTATCACATTAATTTTTGAAGCGGAAAAGTTAAGAAAGCAAGGGTAAAGTGTAGTACTGAAGATGGAGCAAGTGTGATGGTTAAACCACACCAGAAGTGGAAATGTAAGACGAAGGTCATACCTCAAAAAAAGATCAAGTGTTTCTATTGCTATGACGAGGGACATATTTAGAGGTTATGTCCAAGGCAAAAAGAAGATCACTTGAAAGCGTTAAGGAGGGCAAGTAAAAGAGAAATAATTTCCCTCGCAGAATAAGAAGGAGATGACATGTTCTATGTAGAAGGCCAAGAATTTAAGGAGGAGTCAAGCAGGGTCCTAAGGCGGAAGTGAAAGTTGATCTCAAGGAGGGGCTCAAAGATAAGTGGATCTTGGATACAGGATGTGCAATGCATGTTTGCTCAACTAAGGAGTTGTTTAAAACCTATGAAGATAGCCAAGATAAGACCATGACCTTACCAAATGTGGACGAGATGGAGGTTGAGGGTGTTGGAGAAGTTGAGATAGTGACGCGTGATGGGAGAATTTGTAAGTTGGCCAAAGTGCAATAATAATAGTTCGTAAGTTAGCGAGGTTTAAACATGATACCTGAATTCCTTTATTATACATAATTGTCCGTTTTTATTAACTAATGATCAAATTTATTTAATCGAGTTCTATTTTCCAATGATTCAAGCCAATCTCCTACAAGGGTCAAGCCCTACAAGGTGCCTCAATGAGAAGCAAATTTTACTTGGCTTATTTTGGGAAAAGCCTTGATGGGGTCTAGCGCCTACTATGGGAATATTTAAAATTTCCTTTTCCGTTTTTTTACTCACAAGTAATTTAAGTTTCTTTTTCTAAATAATAATTTATGTATTTGGGAAATTATTGCACCCTAAATTATAATAATTTCTTTTTCTGGAAAAATATATATAATGGGTAATGAAATCTAATTTTTTATTCTGACAAGGCTTATTTTGTGGGTAAGCTGATTTGTAGATGGGTTAATTACTTATTAATTAGGCATGGGGTCTAATATTAATGGGCTAGGGGCCATCAATAATTAATTCTGGCCATATGGCCGACCAATGGCAGCTGAGGCCTGGTGCGAGCGGTCTGCTCGCACAGGGCCTCACCCAGGAAAAGGACCTCAATCGACGGTGTAAGCGACAAAATCACAGTTTCGACGCAGTAAATCGTCTTTAGCAAACTGTCGAAACTGTGTCACTTGACAGTAGGAAACGTCGAAAACACATTTAACGCATGAAAGCGTCAATAAATAAGTGTCGCTATTTTCTGAAGCCAATGCTGACACAACTCTTTTTAGCGTCTGAAATGATTTATTGACGCTTTTAAGCGTCATACGATATATTTTCACTTTTTAGCAATAATTTTTTTATAATAAAGCGGGAAATTTAGGGCCTTAATTTCGCCTATCGCACAGGGTCTCTAACAAGTCTAAGCCGTCCCTGTGGCCGACTCCAGTCAATTGCTTTTTTCAAACTTTCAAGGCAACAATCTCTTCATGTCCAAAATGCTTAAATTAGTCAACCTGCAAAAGAATAACACCAATAGTAGCATATGTGATATATGTTCGAAGTTGAGCAACAAATCAAGGGGTATCACATTAATTAAGTTCATTATGACCCAAATTAAAATTCACTCATCAGTTAAACAATTTAATTCGTGATTAGCCTGGATTGGTTTAAGGAGTTAGCTATCTTGATCTCTTACTTGATCTTCTTCATTACAATTATTAGGAGGTCACCTTGTCCAAAACTGCCATGCATCTTATAAATAGGAGTCGGAAAAAAAATAGGTTAGTTTGATGGCTAGTTATAGTCAAAGAGTACCAACACGGGTTATTCGGATCGGTCTACGTACTAACTTGAAACACCTTCAACCCTTAAGGTTGGGGGCTCGATTCTTACCGGCCTCAGTGCCTCCCTTTACACCAAAAAAAAAAATGAAGGCTCTCAAATTTTATATCATAAACCACTTCCAATGGGACAGGTAAAGCACCCACCCATGAGAAAACCATTATCCACAATACAAAAACCAATATTGTGTTACATTTTTCAGCAAAGCTAACTTAATAAAACTAAAATATGAATCCTATGAGAGGAATTACTGAAAATGAGCCTATTTAGTGACAACTAAGGAATTTTCAACGTATTGTCATTACACATGCGTAGGTAACCTCATAAATGTTACCACAGTTAATAATATATGTCGTCATAGAGGGTTAGGAGAATTTCATTGTTACCATTTTTTTAAAATCAATTAAAAATGACTTTAGCTGTTGAGAATGCATGCCAGTTGCATTTTATAAATATTGCATGATTAGACATGTTAAGGTTAGCCTTCTTTTTTTTTTCGGATACATCATGGTCCAGAATTTGACAAGCTTTTGTGCGATGATGAGATAAGAAGAGTTACGTTACTCTGGAAAAGTAATGTTATTTTCATCTTTTCTTGTTACAAAAAATAAAGAGGGAATTATAATCAAGTATTATAGCGATAGTATAGTCATCTTCTTCTACTAATATTATGAACCGAATTGAAAAAAATTGAAATTTTTGTTTAATTGTTTTGACACTCAATCACTTATTTCAATAGTGTAAATTTATGAAACTATATGGTGATACATTTCCAATGATATATTAATAATTACGAATTGATATCGGGATCAAAACTTGTTACGTTCACAAGTCATTGGTTGAACTGAACAAAACTGAACAAAACTAAACTAAAAGTAACTGAAATGAATTGAACTAATTTTTAGAAGTAGGGGAGAACAAGTCCATAAAACCGAAGCTGAAGAAATTTAGAAATGGATACAGTATTTATACGGAGTAATTTATAAACATAGGGGAAAAAAAAGGCAAAATTGTTGGGAATAATCCCTATTTAAGCCATATATCCCAAAATAATCTCAACTTCAAAAATAGTTACGAATAATCCCTACTTGGACCCTCATAGCCCGCAACAGTCCAATTAAATTTTACAACATGTTTTTTGACAAATTAAACCTTACTTTTAAATCATCAATTTTAGTTTTGACTATGAAAAACATTAATCCTAATGGATATATGCATAACCAAAGTTTTAAATTTTATATTTTGACATGTTTCAAAATGTCATTGGATCGTCTTGGGATACAAGGGACGAAGTACAGATTATTTCCGGCAGTTTTGCAAAAAAAAAAAACGCTTTATTTAAAGAACAGCCCCGGTCAGAGAAGTTGGCAGATGCTGGAATTTATGTACTAGTATAAAGTGATTTTCTGTGGGACCTTATGACCTAATTGTCTACTAGTTAGTAGTACTGCCATTGGTGTAGCTCATCTTCCTCACCTGGAACCAACTTTGCGATCATAAAAGTATATCTAATCCTTTGTTCCTATTAAAAACGATCTTTAAGAAGACGTGTCCTCTTCTCTCGTATTAAAAGTATACTGCAGTGGGTAGATGATTGCAGTTGAAACTTGAAAGGTTCTAAAGAATGCTACGCAGCTTTCCGTTAAATAATCTCAATTATAATCAATTAGCTCTCATGTTAAGCCTACCACCAGGCAAATACGCAATACAGTTGCACGTCATAACTCAATAAGTTTCCAGCTAACGTGGGACAAAACCAACCAAAGAAAATTCACAAGATCTGATTTTGATGTACACCGCTTACGTGCTTATACGCTGACAATATGTCATGTATCACAGACATGTTTATTTCATGTCTTGAAGTTTTCGGATGTTTCGTCGATCTTGATTTCTGTTCATTGGATTGGTCTGTTATCTAATTCTCCTTCTATTAAGAAGAAGCTTCAATTTGTTAAGGATATTAGTAAGTGCTTCTTGTTAATTTTATATTATATATATTTTATTGATCTAGTATTGGAAGAACAAAATGATTGATTGTTTTAGAAGAAGACCTTTAAACTATATAGGGATGTCCCTTGAGTTAGATCAATGTTATAGAATGGGAAAATAGACTCAAATGTGATTTCCAATTTAATTTAAAAATAACTAGTTCAAGGCCAATTGAGGATGTAGTCTGGTTTCATTCCGGTGGAGGTTTTGAAAAGATTGATTTTGATGGGTCGAGACTTACTAACCCTTTTCTTCTATTGCAGATTTTGATATTCGTGATGAGAATAGAGTAGTTTTATCACTTGAAGCTCAACATATAGGACAACAACACTAAAAAATGGTGTTCAAACTCATTTGGGTTTAAAATAGCTCATTGTTGAGGGTGATAATTTGGTAGTAGTCCAATCACTTATGGATAATTTCAAGATCCCATGAAAATATTACAAAATTATTGTAATTGGCAGATATTTATACATCACATTTAGATAGAAGCAAATCAAGCAATTGATTGGGTAGCAGAAAAAAAGGTCATTCATTTATCATAGATGAAATTGCTTGTATCCCATCTAAGGCAGTTCTTTCCCCTCTATTTTACTTATTCATTAGTTAGGAACTTAGGACTTACTCTTTCGAGGAGGGTTTCCTAACTTAGTTGGTACCTCTCTAAAAAAATATCATGCAAGAAAGAAAGGTCGTTTGGGTCGTCATTACTCATTAACCTTCCGCCCTGATATAATTATATGATTTGTCGATTAAGACTTATAATATATAGTGATCCCGGATAACATAATCCCATCTTTGTTATTTGGCAAAAAATTAAAGATAACATAATCCCTTTGCATTGCATTTAACGCACAATATTGCTTGTAGAGTTTAGTAAATTCATAGCAATCCGTTCGTCTCCAAGAAATATGTACAATTAGTGACCTACAAAAAATGTTTATATTTTTCTTTTGTCATTAGAACTAAAAATATTTAATGATAAGAAGGCGGCTGACTCATACCTTGTCGAAGAGCACTGGATCAAACAATGTTTGGTAGTCTTAAAGTATTATTAACAGTTGAAGTCCACTATCTAATTAAATTAATTTATTAAAACAGATGTGTAGATATTTCAAGGGAAAATGGAATGTAAATTATTGATTTACTTTTTCTATAGTTAAAATCTCGCATCAATAACAAACAACATTTGTGTCACCGATGTAAGTTTTATAATATAATTAAATACCAGAGTTTCCAAAGTTCAAATCCCATTATGAGCACGTTGTGACAAACGCGGAGGCACCTTATACCAAGTGGTAACCTGCGTGACTGTGAGACCACTTAGAAGGGAAATTTAATCAAAAAAGTTAATTAATGTTGTTAAAAATTGTAATTTTCTTGAGGTATTTTTCTTGGGAACACTTCTTATATTTTTATGTGCACAAAAACTTTTGTGCGCGCATTTCACGAATAAAGAAGAAATCACTGATGACTAAAATAATATTGATTCCAGACCCCCTTTTAGTCATTAAAGATCTCATTTTATATATGAAACGCTTGTGATGGGAGTTCACCTAGCCTATCTATTCTCACTATTGTTCTCATTTAAGAGATACCAATGATAGATTTCTAAATTCCCGCTACTTAGTGGGATAGTTTTCCACACCCTTGCCCAACACCAAGTACCACACCCATGTAAAATTGGGTCTTTCCTAGATGGATACAGTCATACAACCCAATTAAACTTATTCATATCTTGAATTTTGTTAAATAAGTCTTGGATAACGTCATCCTGGCAAATGGGTCATTTGATTGAGATTCGGTTTTGGTGTTTTGGGATTCGGTTAGATTTTAGCGCTACAATAATTAACTCAGTTCGGATTCGGTACATAATTTATTTCGGGTCAAATTCGGATATTTTACAGTGTACATTTTAAGGCTTTTTAGATATTTAAAAAGTAAGAAAACATTTGGGGTTATCGGATTGCGTCGGATTCATTTCGGTTATGATAAGATGAAAGTAATCGGCTTAGGACGTCAATTCGGTTATGTGTCGGATTTTTCGGTTCGGATAATCCAGATTATAGTTCCCTAAATGCAGATTATCCACGAAATGGAAAAGGTCAGCTGCAAAAAAGAAGAAAAAAAGGACAGTTCATCCGAGCTTTCTGGAACAACTAATTTGACGTGCACGTGTTCGGATATATGTAACATTTGATTAGAACATCGTCGCACATAGGGATACGGTTCTCTATATAAAAAAAAGATTAGGGATTCAGCTGTGTTCATTTATGGCAAAAAAAAAAACAGAATGGACTGGAAAATGGTTGGCTAACCCTTCGAGTCAATTAGCCATATATTCTTAATTTTGTTTCTTTCCAGAAATTAATAGTTAGATATCGGTAGTTTTAGAAAGATAAGAGAATTCTATAGTGCGCGGCTTTTCACCCACCGGATCACTCTAACACTCTCCGAATATAGACTTAAAAATAATGAGAGCTGAGTTTGGTACTGGAGGATAATGCGATAGGTTTACGTTAACCGTGAGTGAAGTACTGCATTTCGTCGGGAATACTTGATTACTTGAGTACAACATTCATCATCATACAAATAGATGACAATTCCCTCCAGAGTCCCGATGTGTAGGACAAAATCACCGATATCAGTTTGCCACAGGAATCATGCCCCCTCCTCCCTCCGCTGGAGAGTTAGTAAGTAATCTAACATGAGTGTCACTGTGTGAGGTGAACTAATCTAAACTAAATCGTAGAGAGTACATAAGGGTAACAAATAGGGCCCTAATCTCAATTTTTCCGTATAGAAATTATACTCTGCTCCTTTCAAAGAAGAAACTAATAACTGTACTGTATAATTCCGCCATTACTTTTTTAATTTGTTGTCGTTCTTCGCTCATGCAGTCACCAGTGAGATGGCATGAAAATTGCCCTCGACCTAACATTACAGTAATAGTACTGCATAATAGATGAGAGCGCTGATGGATATTTATCCCCTTCGCTGTACAATGTTCATCAAGGCTGAAGCAACCGCAAATATATATAGTAGTTAATAGACATGGATGTCAATCGTACAAGCTTTGTCTATTCTTGCACCAAAAAAGGTAAGCACTCAAATCACAATTATCAGATCATGAAGTATGACAGTTAAGGAAAATAAAGTGATTGATCTTTCTAATCCAATTAATTGAATGTATGTGGTCGTTCTCAACCGTCAACGGCGAACGGCCTTCCAATTATGGTACTCGAAGAGAATGAGCGAACGTGAAATTTTTGGACCGTTGGCTAGAGCGTTATAGTATTAGAGGCTTAGAGCTCTTTTGGTTGATCAAAATTTGGGGGTTGGAAAGAAGGGAGAGTTGCTCAAGTGGTAGAGAGCACACCTTCAACCCATAAGGTTGGGGGCTCGATTCTTATCGGCCTCAGTGCCTCCCTTTACACCAAAAAAAAATAATTTGGGGGTTGGAAATGGGGGTTAATACTCGATTGATGTTGTATTGTTGTTAGTTGGTTAAGTTAACACATTGTTTGTTTGACCATTTGGGTTGGGTTGAGCCAACCCATTAACTTTAACCAACCCCATATGTGTGGTTTGATCGAACCCACTATCCCCCCTTTCACAACCTCACTCCTCTCCTTCCCCCTTAATCACCACCACCATTGTTAGAACTGTAGTATCCGTCAATGGCGATTTAGCTTCAGACTTGTTTTTCTCTTGTTGTGATATGGTGACCACTGCCTTAAAAGCAATTTCACACTTGACTGTGGTGACCAATCTTTAACGATGGATCGCTTTTGAAGGATTACACGAGCACTATATTCGCGGGTGTAAGTACGGCATTTTGTACTAGGAGTTATATAAAATACTAATGATGATTAAGCCACTTATTGACATTTATTTAATATTATTAGGGGTGACAACGAGCAATGTTTTAAAAACCGAACCGGACATCGAACGGTAGCTCTAAGGATTCATTGGTTCAACCGGTTTGACCGGTTTAACCGGATTAAAAAACCGGATGACATCATAATCATGTAATATATAAGTTAAAAAAAAACATGAACAATCTATACCAAAAAATCCGGAAAAATAGAGAAACATGAAATGCCATTAATCATGAAAAGTCTTAGAAAAAATAGCAACTTCATGATACATTGATACATATCTAACATCCCAAACACAAAAAATAATTTAATAAAGCCAAACTCCATACACAAATATATCCCGCTTGTGTTCACATATCTCTCAAAAGAGTCATATTTTTAATTTTTATTGATAAAAAAACCAACAATATATTCAGCCAGATACGGAGTGACTACCGGGGTGGGATGACGGCGTTGTGGCGATAACTACGGCTAAAAAAGACCGCAAAGGCCTTGGTGGTGACTGAAGACACGGGTATACAAAAAAGGAAATACGAAATCTTGACAAAATCCAACTCTGGCGGCATACGCCAGAAGTTGGGCGGTAGAAATACCCAAACATAAGCATGTTTTTGTATAGAGCCAGAGTTACTTTTTCAGAAGTCAGAACTGGCGGCATGCGCTAGAGTTAGGCGGTAATCGCCAGAAACCATTTACGTTCAAAACTTATTTTTGGCTCGGATCTTTGTGCAATCTTTCCAATATTTACCCTAATATTCTTTTAAATTCCGGAATTTCTC
Organism: Pharnaceum exiguum; assembly: GCA_900322385.1. Lineage (NCBI taxonomy): Eukaryota > Viridiplantae > Streptophyta > Magnoliopsida > Caryophyllales > Molluginaceae > Pharnaceum > Pharnaceum exiguum. The sequence continues at coordinate 39,123 of ONZK01003009.1, forward strand.
CATCCTCTACTATAAATACCCCCTCATATCACCCTCTTTTCAACACACATTCACCCTATCATTACTATGCCAAAATCGCTTCCCACTTCATAAAAATTCATAAAACCCTAACTTCTCTTAGTCAAAACCTTCAAACTCCTAAGTAAACACAACACTTCAAACACATCAAAATCAACCATCTTTCTACATCACAAGTGCAAAGGAGCAAGAAGACTAGACCAAGAAGACCCTTTTCTCAAGTCATCAAGTCAAGCCACGATCCTCTAATAGTCTTAAATAGACTCAAATAAGGTAAAAGTAATATGAAGACCTTTTACTAAAACTTCTCTTCTTCATCTCCTGTTTTCTTTTAAATATTGTATTGTCAATTCCAATTTCTCTCCTGAAATCTACTAACTCGTGTATTAGTGTGAAAGGTATCTTATAAGGCTTTTGCAAGGTAATTATCGACTATCAAGATGTGAACTCTAAAGGACTAACGGTTTTTTCTTCTTTTTGTACAAATTTGCATATTTCTTTATGTAGGCACAGGGGCCTCGATCTAGGGGAAATTAATCCACCATGACTAGGTAAACCCATGGACCTACCCGCTAGGTGGTTGAATGTGCATGCTATTAAATAAGAGTCGCCACCAATTTTATTTAAGCACTCATATACATATATACTATTAGGAAAACAATTGGAAAACCCGTTTAATATTATCTTGTTATTAGGTGATTTAGATATATTAAAAAAAAATTTAAATTCTCTTGTATTGCTCGTGAGGAACAACACAAGGTTTTAAGCAAAGCAATTTGCACAACCAGAGACAAGGATTCACGAACGAAGTTTAAACCTCTACTCACTTATTGTATTCCAATATTATATGCCAAACCACACGGTTAATTTAACAACCTAATGCAAATTTACTATATTACTCGTCTTATGCACATGCAAGATTATCAATTTAGCGATGTTTAAGCATGCCATCATATTCCTTTTTAAACACATGTAAGAAATGAAAGGTAACTAATTAATCTAATGATCACTTAGTTAATAGTCAAAATTATAGGGTTTTATATGGTTAAAGTCATGAATTAGAGCATAGATGAGAAAGAAGGTGAGTTCATGATTAGATTCGGAATAGAAAGCCTACCTTGCACCTTGCCAACTATTTGTCCAAAAAGGACCTTTACATACATGCACAAGTTAGTAGACATCAGGAATTAAATCACTATTCTACATAATTGAAATACTAGAAAGAGACAAGGAAAGAGGAGGAGATGGTGCCTTCAGGACCTTTACCGTATAATTAGCTTGAATACTCCAAAGATGGGGCGGAATGATGCTTGAGAAAGAGCTTGTAGCCTTGAATATACTCCTTGTTTGGATGCTAGAATGCTAGTGCTAATGTGTTTGTTTGGTTTTGAGAGGAGTATGTTTAGGCTATGTTGAAATTTTGACTACTCGGGTGGAAATTTATGCATTAATAATATTATAATAGTGTGTTGTTGGAATGAATGAAATAAGGGGGGTATTTATAGGTGAAGGGTGAAGAATGGACGGATTTTAGAAGAATATTGGGGTGAATATTGAAAAGATCCGACCCAAAAATAAGTTTATTCGTAAAAGAGGCCTGGCGGCTGCCGCCGGAGCCTGGCACCAACCGCCCAACCTGGCGGTGGAAAAGATACCCCTGGCTCTGTACAATACTATGCTTCTGTTTTGATTTTTGACCCGCCAGCCGCCAGGGTCGATCCGCCATATTCTTTTATTTTCCTTTTTCTGTTTATACGGATCTATTCCTAGTATATTTTAGGTAATTAAATAACTCGGTTTTGGTCCTGAAAATTCCGGAAATACGAAGAAAAGAGGAGATTGCTTTTTCGCCAAGCAACATTTAATAATTAAATATTAAAAGGGAAAACCTAGTGGATTGGGCTATCTTTGTGGACTGATTTGAATAAACTGATTAATTAATAATTAGGCCATTGGGCTACTACTAATGAATCGAACGGGCTATAATATCATTAATGATCCAAATGACGATTAATAATTGATCGGGTTTTGGAATCGACTTCAATTTCTTTCTCAAGCATCGGTGCACCCATTACAATAAAGAATCAAGCTAAACGCAGGATATAAGGTTGGGATTTTCGTCATCAGGCATGTCAATACCCCTGTACAAAATGCGGTATCTACAAGAGCCCCCACTTTAGCCGAGGTCAGGGCGAAGGGTAAAGTATTGCCATTGTTTCCGAGTCGGTGTAAGTACTGCATTTTGTACTAGGAGTTATACAAAATACTAATGATGATTAAGCCACTTATTCGCATTTATTTAATATTATTAGAGGTGACAACGAGCCTTGAAGACTTGAGAAAAGGAATGGCCCACCGGCCCAGTATTAATAGCCTATCCCGATTAATTAAGATTAGCCCAATGGCCTAATTATTAATTAATTGACCCATAATCCTTAGCCCACAACACAAGCCCAATCCATTAGCCTTTTCCCATTTAATTATTATTTAAATATGCATTTAATTATGTGTTTATTTATTTAATTAAATGTTGCTTGGCGAAGGGTTAAACTCTTCTTTTTCCTCATATTTCCGGAATATTTAGGGTCTAATCCGAGTTTATAATTGCCTAAAATACAATTAGCAAATATTCCGCTTTACAGAAAAAGGAAAAATAAAACCTTGTCCAAATCCAACTCTGGCGTCAACCGCCAGAGTTTAGGCGGTTGAATTTCACAAACAGAAGCGTGTTTTTGACAGAGCCGGAGTGGTCCTGGGCCAGGCCAAGACAGGCGCCTGGCGCCAGTCCTTGGCTGCAGCCGCCAGTCTCTGGCTGCAGGTGCCAAGGATGACTGTTGTTGCCGGTTGTATCTTTTCCGGATCTTTTCAATATTCACCCTAATATTCTTCTAAATTCCGGAATTCCTCCATCCTCTACTATAAATACCCCCTCATTACACCCTCTTTTCAACACACATTTACCCTAGCCTTACTATGCCAAAATCCCTCCACACTTCATTCAAACTCACAAACCCTAATCTCTCTTAGTCCAAACCTTCAAACTCCTAAGCAAACACAACACTTCAAACACATCAACCTTCATCCATCATCATCACAAGTGCAAAGGAGCAAGAAGACAAGACCAAGAAGACCCTTTTCTCAAGTCCTCAAGTCAAGCCACTATCTTCTAATAGTCCTAAATAGACTCCAATAAGGTAAAAACAAATCCCTTTTATCAAAACTTCTCCTTTCCTTCTCCTGTTTTCCTTTAAATATCGTATTGTCAATTCCAATTTATCGTTTGAAATCTACTAACTCGTGTATTAGTGTGAAAGGTATCTTATAAGACTTTGCAAGGTAATCATCAAACCGCCACGATGTGATTTCTAAAGGACTAACGGTTTTGTTTGGTTTCTTTGTACATATTTTTTACATTCTTATATTAATCACCATATTATTGCATGTAACTTGATAA
>ONZK01003009.1:50997-66129 GCA_900322385.1 Pharnaceum exiguum
CCCACAATCCTTAGCCCACAACACAATCCCAATCCATTAGCCTTTTCCCATTTAATTATTATTTAAATATGCATTTAATTATGTATTTATTTATTTAATTAAATGTTGCTTGGCGAAGGGTTAAACTCTTCTTTTTCCTCATATTTCTGGAATATTTAGGGTCTAGACCGAGTTTATAATTGCCTAAAATACAATTAGCAAATATTCCGCTTTACAGAAAAAGGAAAAATAAAACCTTGTCGAAATCCAACTCTGGCGTCAACCGCCAGAGTTTAGGCGGTTGAATTTCACAAACAGAAGCGTGTTTTTGACAGAGCCGGAGTGGTCCTGGGCCAAGCCAAGACAGGCGCCTGGCGCCAGTCCTTGGCTGCAGCCGCCAGTCTCTGGCTGCAGGCGCCAGGGATGACTGTTGTTGCCAGTTGTATCTTTTCCGGATCTTTTCAATATTCACCCTAATATTCTTCTAAATTCCGTAATTCCTCCATCCTCTACTATAAATACCCCCTCATTACACCCTCTTTTCAACACACATTTACCCTAGCCTTACTATGCCAAAATCCCTCCACACTTCATACAAACTCACAAACCCTAATCTCTCTTAGTCCAAACCTTCAAACTCCTAAGCAAACACAACACTTCAAACACATCAACCTTCATCCATCATCATCACAAGTGCAAAGGAGCAAGAAGACAAGATCAAGAAGACCCTTTTCTCAAGTCCTCAAGTCAAGCCACTATCTTCTAATAGTCATAAATAGACTCCAATAAGGTAAAAACAAATCTGAAGGCCTTTTATCAGAACTTCTCCTTTCCTTTTCCTGTTTTCCTTTAAATATCGTATTGTCAATTCCAATTTATCGTTTGAAATCTACTAACTCGTGTATTGGTGTGAAAGGTATCTTATAAGGCTTTGTAAGGTAATCATCAAACCGCCACGATGTGATTTCTAAAGGACTAACGGTTCTGTTTGGTTTCTTTGAACATATTTTTTACATTCTTATATTAATCACCATATTATTGCATGTAACTTGATAATAATCAAAGTGGTCATCTCAACATCAAAATCGAGTTATTTGCTTAAATTGGAATTGAACTTGCATAATAATAACTTGGCTAAGTCTTTAATACATGCATCACCGACATTTAGATAAATTTATTAGGTTGCTAAACTTACAACTTACGTGGTTTTGAGCACAAGACGTTAATTGTTTCAAAAGTAGAGGTAAAACCTCACCCCCGAATCCGAACGAATCTCTGGTTGCAAGACTATCCTGTCCATGCAAAAACCCTATATCATTGCCAAGTCCACATGGTTGTCCCTTCGGATTGTCCCTTTCGGTAAATGGCATGAATAAGTATCATAAATAGGTTTTCCAATTGTTTTCCTATTTAAAAATAGTTGGTGGCGACTCTGTTCATTAGCATCCGCATTCCAACACCCAACGGGCAGGGAAACAGATTTACCGAAGATGCAACATTCCTAGTAGGGAAACGAGGGTGATTCCTCTTCCGAAAGGATTCCTAGGGCCCATGTACCTACAGTCGGGACATGCAAATGCATAGTGTACGTACCTCAGAGTTGTTTGTTATTTCTTTGTAAGTACCTGTCTTAAGCATAAAAGACAGGACATGCAAAGCAATATGCAAAGTTGTATATGTAGATGCCAAGGGGTTAGGAAATAGAACATATAAAATATATCCTATTCCTAGTTGCTAATTTTGTTTGTTTGCTAAATGTTCAAGTGCGAGGAGCTCTTCTCACAAATGAACATAATTGCTAAAGGTTGCTTATTTGCTTAAGGCTGCTAAAGCTTGGGCGTGTATTCCATCCCAAACTGTTGCCACAAGAAATGCACGGTATCTCGAGACTGCTAACTCAAATGAGTGGCCTACTCAAATGAGAGAATAACTGACACATTCCGTGTTCCAGCCATTCTAAGCTAAGTACAAGGCTTAAAAGGTCAAGCATAAGACCTGCTACCCACCTGTGGTCAGTGGCGGAGCCAGGAAATTTTTATAGGAGGGGCCGAGATTCTACTTAAATAATTGACTCTTTGTTTTTATTAAATAATTCCGCTTCATTTGACACCAAAATAATTATTCCGCTCCATCTAAAATATTATTGACTAGAAACGGTACAATAATTTATCATAAAATAGAGAGTTGGGGAAGAACAAAAGTTATTAAAGAAAATTGCATTCATATGTTGGTAAAAAATATTGGAGTACAATAGGCGATTCATGAACAAAAGACAAGAAAACTGGAAAAAAAGCTACTCGATTAATTATTAGAATTAGTAAAAATAAAAAGACTAAACATTTTTATAGCAGTAGTAATTATATGTGATATTCAATGGTAATGCACAATATTAAGCCTACATTCCAAATTAGGGTTTTGAGTTTGCAAAACATTGCAAAACAATTTTTGAGTTTGCAAGACGATGATGGATAATGTGTTTGCCTATGGGTATATGGAATTAACTTGATTGATCATAATGTGGAAACTCGGTCTTTTGATTTTGAATTGGTAAATGTGTGATTGAAACATAGAGATGGTGTTTGGCTTGGACATTGTTCGGATTTGGGTTTGTTTCGAAGTGGTTGGATTTTTGTGAGTAATTGGGTTGGATAGACTTGCTATAATGATGAAATTTTGATTCTAAGTCTTGATATGGTCATTCAGAATATTAATGAGTATGATGTAATAATGTTGGGCTTGTTTGAGCTGTTTGTCCTATATGGGTTGTTGTCCGGACCATGAATTTGTAAACTAGGCTATGCGTAGTATTCACTTGCGATTGCAACTCAGCATTATTTCTCGTCGGGGTGATATTTGTGTATCTTCTTCTTGCAATAGGAATGAGGGAAAATGAAACCATTTTCATGAGTCTTGTGATGAGGATGAGGAACAAGTCTTTGAGCCGAGAGTCATAATGATAAACAGTCTTCTTTTAGAGCATATCGCGAATGGGATGTTGCAGGAAAGCGGGAATGGCAATTGACTTTTGTGATTATGAAGGGAAGATCTTGGGTTTCTGGATTACTCGTGGACCATCATGGTGTTCGGCCCCTTACGTTCAAGGTTGTAGATAGTCATGACTTGTATTTAGCGTCTACGAGGCAAGTGATAATAATCTTTGTCTTGTAAATGATCCCAATGTCTTGCAAAGTGGCTCCGACATTCATTCTCATGGGTCCCATCAAGATTCGAAGTACGTTCTTGGCTTGGGCATGGTGAAAAGATTTGTTGTAGCTTGGATTCGGGGTTACTTGTTCGGGCCTTCGATAACTTTGGAGGTATGATCGATGCTTCACTCATCCTTTTTGACTTGAATGCATTTATAATAATGAGTTCAATCATTCATGCTTGGTTTTGTCATCATTTTCATGGCTTGAGTCATGGCTTTGCTATCTCATTCATGAGCTCGGAGAAGTACTTATGATCCTTGATCTTTGGGAATGGGGATTTACACCTGGTTGTTGTTGTTGTTGTTGTCATTGTTGTTCTTTATGATCTTTGGAGCAACACTCACGATATATCCTCAATTGCGAACTCATGATTCCCCATGGTCAATGTTCTTCTTGCATGGATTTTTGACGAAATGTCTTCAAGTATTTGTGCATGAAATCTCTCGTGTGATGTGTTCATAAGTTTGCCTTGACGGTGTTTTAGGTTATCCAACCCCAAACGTCTCGTTGGAAGATCCAAATGATGATTGCGAGGGTTTGTCTTTTTTCAAACAACTCAAAGCGGTGAGCATCTCACTCGTTTTTGTATCTTCATTTGTTTGCTACATGCAACGTAATTTGGTGGTAGATGACTTTGGAGAAATCGAAACCTTCCTTATCTTCAGGCATATCGGGTCTTTGAGTGCTCTTCCGCTGATTCTAATGCTTCTGCGGAGCCGAGTCGATGAGTCGGTATTTTATGTGGATATCTTGATAGTCTTGAATGCTTTGTTTGTGAGGATGACATAGTAGGGAGGTAATACGTCCCATCCTTTGCTTCAATCTATATCTCTTGGTAGTTGGATAATGACTTGAAGCCACTTAAAAAGGATGAAGAGTAGTAAACGGCATTGAGAAAAATGTGTCAGAATCTCCTCCTAGTTTAACATACTATAGCGTCCAAGGGGGTGTTAGGAAGCTTCCATAATTATCTCCAACAGTTTTGCTATTAACTCGTTGGTTTATCTCGGAACAGCACAGTAACGTTAACTTGTGGGCTTATTTTGGACGTCTTTCAGTTAGAATTGGAGAAAACCCAAAACATGAAAGTTATAGCCCTTTCGCTTAGCTTTCCAACAAGACTTGAATCATGATCATATGACTTTGTATGAGAAAGTTATATCCCAAATACCAAACTGGTGCAGGAACAGGCCAATTATGCGAATTAAACACGAATTTCTCCTTTTGCTTCCAAATTGTACTTTTCAAAGTGGCGGTCCGCATGACCTCTTCCATGCTCGGGAATTAGATACTTGATCTTGTGTGTGAGTGGCAACCAGCGCCTTCTGGTTATTATTCTGTGTATATGAGATTGACTTCAACTATGCAGATTCTTCTTGTGCTTCATTTGGCATAGACTATAGGATCTTCCTTTCTTGATCTTTCATAGATTGGATGGCATGTAGCCCCCAGTCATGAATTGGATGACTTTGATCTTCGCTTGTAGTTGCACATTTCCTGTAATGATATTTTAATTTGTCTTTGTTATTGCATTTTAATTCCTAATGATCATCCCTCTAGACAAAGGTACTTAAATGTGATAAGGAATAATGATGAAAACAATTTAAAATACTTTTTTGAAATCAAGATGGAGGAAAGGAGGAAAACATTTTGTAAAGCAAAAGAATAATTCCCTCAATGTTTGTTTCCAATATAAGTTATGATAACAATATATAAACAATAGGCACGATTTTGCATTTAGGAAAGCAAATGAATTTATTTTGTGAATCAAAGCATTGTGGGCTCAGATCATCTCTGGCGCGTACCGCCTGTTCCAAATCTGTCGTGCCTTTGTAGTCGCCGTTATGAGTGAATCTTCTAGTTGGTTGGTCTTTTAGGAATCTTGTCTTTTGGCAAAATGCTTCTTCATGAACGGTTCCTCCTCTGTCTTGATAAGATGTAAATGGATCCAGATAGTAGTTTCTGAATTAGTACTATTTCTGAAGTTCTTCCCTCGTTCGGCATGACGTTGTTCAAATTGCGAAACATCTCGGGCTGAAATCTTATGGGTTCTCTTTCTTGGCGTTCAAAGTAGTAGTCTTCTAAGAATGAGGCTTGGTAACATTTGCGAACTTGACATTTTGCTTGCGACATTTACCCTTTGGCGATCTCTCGTTCTCGCGTTTTGCCTAAGACGCCCTTTGGGTTTTCATCTTAGCCTCTCTTGTCTTGCTTCTATGCCTTGATTGTTGCCTAAGCACATTATCTTGGATGATCAACTTAGCAGGCCTAAATCTCTCACGCTCTCTTTTTTCCTAAACGCCCTTTGCGGGTTTTCATCTAGCCACTCTCTTTGTGTGTACATCTCTCATTCTCACGTTTTGCCTAAGAAGCCCTTTCGGGTTTTCAACTTAGCATCTCTTGTTTTGCTTCTATGCCTTTATTGTTTCCTAAGTACATTATCTTGAATGATCGACTTAGCAGGCCTAAATCTCTCATGCTCTCTTTTTGCCTAAACGCCCTTTGCGGGTTTTCATCTAGCCACTCTTTTGATAAATGAAATCAAAATACCATGATGCTCTGAAATGAATGTATAATAATTTGCAAAAATTCATAATACTTTTGGAAACACAATAATTGCAGAAGGCGATATCGCGAATCAGATTGCTCGTAGTTTAGTTTGTCAATGGGATTTTTCTATAGGAGCCGGTGGGTCCAGATTTTGGCGGAGCCATGTGGGTCCTTTTTTTTTCGGATTTTTTTTTCTGATTTTTTTTAGACACGGAAACATAAAGAAACTTGAAATTGCATCATAAAGCCCATGGGTTTATGCATATGGATTTTTAGTCCATCAATCTCTTGTATAACTAGTAGTCTTGACTTCCTTCGAATCGAGCTTTGAAGTCGGAATTAAGTTTGCTCCAATCGGCGGTAGTAGTATCGGACAAGTGGTTGTAATCTTCAACTTCAGTCGAAATCAATGCATTCGGGTTGATGTTATCCTATATGACCTCAAAAAGGACGGCATGCAACATTTCTTGTCGAGTAGTGCCTAATCCGAATTGGTGATTACGTAGTGATCAAGGAGCCAAGATACATTTCTTCAATTGTCGACATTTTGCGGTGTTGCGTCCTATGCCTTGGTGATATTGACAATGTTCTCCATATATTGAATGCTTGGTGGAATGAAAGAGTAGTGGTGGTAATCGAGTCATGATTTTGTGCTTGATCGAGAGATATAGAGTTTCTTGTAATCCGCCGCTTGGTTCTTCTTCGATGTTGGTGGGAGAGCATAACGGCTGCGTTGAGGAATTTCTGATGTTCCAATTAAAACTTCTTTTGCAATTTTTCCATGTGCCACGAGGCGTCTAATCTCAACCCTTAGGAGTAAGCAATCATTTGTATGACATCCAAAGTTGCAATGGTGTTTTCAATAGTCGTCCTGTTTTGTGCTTCTAATGGTGCGGCTTCCTAGTTGATGTTCTCTAATTTCGGCCAACAATTACCCAATCGATCTTTTGCGGTTGACACTTCACGCATTAACGGTAGACATTTGCTTTGCTTTTTCGTTCTAAGTAATCCCATTGAATCAAAGCTTGGTGTAGACCTCCATGTTCGACGGTAATATCGGTGCGTTTCAAGGCTGGATTTGCTTTCCCAATGTAAATCTAGGTTTTGTCTTTCTATTGTCAAGCTCATACAAGAAACAAACGTGAGGATTGTTAAAAATGAATTTTTTTAGTTTTGGTTTTGAAAACGTTTTCAAAACATTTTGCATGGAAACATTTGATTTAAAGTGCGTGCTAAATGCGCGTGTGTGTCATTTACAAGGGATAGTGGTGCAGAAATGCATACATGACTTAGACATCTACGAGTTTTGAACTAAGTTTATGACTCGTGAGACAACAAATGGGCACATGACGCATGACGTTTAACACAACGTGGGAAATGGGGAATGACTCTTGTACGTTGTGGGGAGAGGGATTATGACAACTATGTTTGGACATGGACATGGTAAGGTGAAATGATTGACAACATAGATGGCTTGACATGACAATGAATGAATCACGGCGTGGGGAGAAGGAATTGGCGCGCGACTTGGGGAGAGGCCGACGACCCGACTCGGCGTACTTGTCATGATTTTGACTTAACTAGACAAATAAACAAGGGTTTTAACACAGTTGACATGCTAGACTTGACATAAGGACTAGGGAACTCGACATGCAAATAGGTTGACACTTTTTACCTAACATGGTTGGTATGACATGCAAATGGGAAAAGCATCTCGACACGGGAAATGGGACGACACATAGCATGGGGAAGGGCGGACGACCCGACTCGTATTTTGGTTGGACTCGTGGTGTGACATGCTAGATTTGACATAAAAGACTTGTCACAAGTTAACACGACTATCTATTATGAAGGGACTGACATGTAAATGGGAGACTCGACGCACATGACATGCAATTGGATTGACTCGACATACACACAAGGGAGACATAACAGGCACAAACGGGTGACTTTGACATAGATTTTAACACATTTGGGATGATCATGACACTTATTACGGGTTAAACTTAACACATAAGGTTGATTTTGACAAAGAAAACATGAAGGGTTAGCAAAAATAATATAGCATGTACAGGCATCAAGAACACGTATGCAACAAATGCGGTTGACATACCTAGAGGCTTAGTTCTAAGTTTACTATAGGCTGGCTTTTGTGGGCGAAGGCTTAAAGGTTTTCGTGATCAAACTCGTTTCGTCACCCGTATGTTCTGGTGTGACTAATATGAGCTAGTTGGTTCCATTGCCAATGGGAAGGAAACATACACCAGGGTAAATATACTGTATACAAACACGGGTATACAAAAAAGGAAATACGAAACCTTGACAAAATCCAACTCTGGCGGCATACGCCAGGGTAAATATACTGTAAATGTTATCACCGACAATTAGATAAATTTATTACGTTGCTAATCCTACAACTTAAGTGGTTTTGAGCATAAGACGTTAATTATTTGAAAGTAGAGGTAAAACCTCATCCCCGAATCCGAACGAATCTCTGGTTGTAAGATCAAGTCACTAGCTTGTCCATGCGAAAACCCTATATCATTGCCAAGTCCCTTCGATTGTCCCTTCGGATTATCCCTTTCGGTAAATGGCATGAATAGGTATTATAAATAGGTTTTCCAATTGTTTTCCTATTTAAAAATAGTTGATGGCGACTCCGTTCATTAGCATCCGCATTCCAACACCCAACGGGTAGGGAAACAGATTTACCGAAGATGAAACATTCCTAGTAGGGAAACAAGGGTGATTCCTCTCCCGAAAGGATTTCTAGGGCCCATGTACCTACAAGTGGTGACTCGAAAAATCAAATATTTAACTAATTATGCTCAAAACAAAATTTATCTATTGTCATTCATTTGCATGCATTCGCTTTTCAATTCAGTGTCCGTATGGTAGTGTAGATACCTTATTTTGTACGGGGTATTGCCATGCCTAATGACGAAAATCCCCAACCTTATATCCTTTGGTTAGCTTGAATCTTTATTTTATTGGGTGCACTGGTGCTTGAGAAAGGAAATTGAAGTCGATTTATCAACCCGATCAATTATTAATCGTCATTTGGATCATTAATAATAGCATAGCCCGTCCGATTAATTAGTATTAGCCCAATGGCCTAATTATTAATTAATTAATTTCATTCAAATCAGCCCACAAAATGAGCCAAATCCACTAAGTTTTCCCCCTTTAATATTTAATCATTTAAATATGCATTTGACTATGCATTTATTTATTTAATTAAATGTTGCTTGGCGAAAAAGCAATATCTTCTTTTCTTCATATTCCCGGAATATTTAGAGCATAATACGAGTTTACTAATTACCTAAAATATAATTAGCAATATTTCACATGAACAGAAAAAGGAAAATAAAACCTTGTCGAAATCCAACTCCGGCGGTAGGCGCCAGAGTCCGGCGGTAGGCGCCAGAAGCCAGGCGGTAGGAAAACCCAAACAGAAGCATGATTTTGTGCAGAGCCAGAGTCACTTTTTCCGAAGCTAGAGTAGGCGGCTAGCGCCAGAGCCCGGCGGTTGCCGCCAGAACCATTTTACGAGCAAAGCTTCTTTTTGGCTCGGATCTTTTTGCAATCTCCTTAATATTTACCCTAATATTCTTTAAATCCGGCCATTCTTCATTTCCCCTCCTATAAATACCCCCCTTATTTCATTCATTCCACCACCTCACTATTATACTATTACTATGCAGAAATTTGCACTTAACTAATCAATTTCCACCTAACTCTAAAATTTACTCCTTTCAAAGCAACCAAACACACTATCAATTCTTAGCAATCTAGCATCACACAAGGAGCATTTTCAAGACTAAAGGCTACTTTCTCAAGCATCATCCCGCCCCGATCCTTGGAGTTTTCAAGTTAGCTATACGGTAAAGGTCCTGAAGGCACCACCTTTTCATATTGTTCTTACTTTCTCATATTTCCATTATGTAGATTAGTGGTTTAATGCTTGAAATCTACTAACTTGTGTGTGCATGTGAAGGTCGTTTTGGACATATAGTTGGTTAAAGTGCAAGGTAAGGTTTCCGTTCTCAATTCCAATATGGACTAACCCCTTCTCTCTCACCTATGCTCTATTTACCGCTTTTATACACTATTATTATTGTTATCACTATACCTAAGCGTTGGCATGTGGAGGATCGTGGCAAGAGCCATTTGAGACCTTATAATTTGATTAATAATAAAGTGGTCATTAGAACTAATAAAATTGATTTATTTCTTATGTGTGTATTAAAGGAATATGGGTTGCATGTTTAAACTTTGCTAAATTGATAATCTTGCATGTGTATATGACGAGTAATATAGATAATTGCATTAGGTAGTTAATGAACCGTGTGGTTTAGCTAATTATATTGGAATACATCGAACTAGTAGAGGTTTAAATTTCGTTCCCGAATCCTTAATCTTTGATTGTGCAAATTGCTTTGCTTAAAACCTTGTGTTCTTCCTCACGAACAATACATGAGAATTCAAATGCTTTTTTACTATATCTAAATCACCTAATAACAAGATAATATAAAACGGGTTTTCCAATTGTTTTCCTAATAGTACGTATATGTATGTGTGCTAAAATAAAATTAGTGGCGACTCTTGTTCAATAGCATGCGCATTCAACTACCTAGCGGGTGGGTTCATGGGTTTCCTAGTCTAAGTGGATTCATTTCCCTTAGATCGGGGCCCATGTGCCTACAGGTAGCCCCAGGGAGCTATGCGTGATGTCACTTAAGCATGACCCTAAAGAACCCTTCGATGGTGTAGTACTCAAACGCCGAGGGCCATTGGCTTCACTAATCGCCGATTTGAGACTATGCACATGACTCGTGTATGCTTCCTTCCCATTGGCAAAGGAACCAACTAACTCTTACTAGTCGCACCGGGACATACGGGTGACGAAACGACTTTGATCACGAGAACCTTCTAAGCCTTGGCCTACATAAACCAACCCATAGCAAAACATAGACCCAATGCTTTAGGTGTCAACGTCATTTGCATGCATGTACTTGTGTTATGTGCATACCTATGTGCTTATATGTGCTAAACATGTCTTTGCTTCATGTATGTCACAAATCATCAGTCTAGAGTCATGTCTATCCTCGTGTTTTCTTGTGTCAAACCCATGTGAAAATAGTGTCAATCCCATGTCAACCTATGTCAAATCAAACCAAAGTTAGGTGTCAACACCATGTCTAGTGTCATGTTGCGTCGTCTAGCTCCCCACGCGTGTCGATCGAGTTGTGCACTCCACATGTCGAGTCTTTCCCCTTGTGCGTCGAGTCGAACACCCTCTCCCCGTGTCGTGTCAAGTTAGATTGTCTTAACTACATAGCATGTCGAGTCATCCACCTTCCTTTGTCACGGCGTGTCGTCAATCTCTCTCCCAATATGTGTCGAGTCATGTCGTCCCTCGAGTCTTCCTAATGTCATGTCAAATTGAGTCATGTCGCCCATATAGATGTCACGTATGCCTCCCCTTTGTGTCATCTTCTCCCTCCTCTTTTTGTGTCGAGTTGACCATACCACTCCCATGTCGTGCGTTATCTAACTCTCTTTTGTGTCATATGTCAAAGCAAGTCAATCAAAACCCCCGTTCTTTGGTGTTAACACTTTACATGCCTAATTGTTTTCATAAAATCAATTTCATCATGCACTTCTCCTGCTTGACCAGGATAGCACCTCCTAGGAAGAATAAGCAAGTTGCTAAGGAACCCGTCGTAGGTTGGAAGCGAACAGTTGAGAGTAGTAGACTCATTCGAACTCAAGAAATGACGGAAGCAAACGACATTGCACAACAAATGAAAGAGATGCAAAATAAAGTTGATGAAACCATGGAAGCCTACAGAAAGATGTCACTTGAGATGGCTCAAATGAAAGAAGATAATGCCCGAAAGTTTGGGGATGAAGGAAAATCCTCTCAAAAAGTTTCAAACAAGATCTCCAAGATAGAAGAAGCCCTTCGCCGTAGTGGAGAATTCAAAGACCAATTCTTCCATGATCCCATCATCCACAAAACCCCCATGGCGCGCCTTCCTGAAAAATTCAGCATGTCCGACCTTCCAAAGTACAAGGGCGAAGGTAGCCCACGAAGCCACATCCGTATCTATACCACCACCATGTATCTTAGGGGAGCTCCAACCGAACTCTATGCCGAAGTCTTCCTAGCCACACTTGAAGGACCCGCCCAAGTTTGGTATAACTCCCTAAGCACAAAGGTTCTAAAGGATTGGGACCTACTTAAAGAAGAATTTTGTGGACAATTTGCATTTTCCTCCGAGATACCGGTTACCCTCCAAGAGCTACAAACACAATTCCAAAAGAAGGGAGAAGACTTCTCTACCTTTATCAATCGTTGGTGAACTAAGGTCTCCCAAATGATCGATCGGCCCGACGAAGAAGAACAAGTTAGGATGGCCAAGAATTGCCTTCTACCCGAATACTACGAGCCCATCAAGTTCTTGCCATTAGACACTTGGATAAGATTCTTCAAGAGTGGTCTACAAGTTGAAGAAGAGCTGTGAAAGAGCAACACCAAACAAGCTAATGGAAAACGACTCAACTACAACAATGTCAATGGAAGCTATGGCAACAACGTCTCCTCCCACAACATAGTCAATGCACTACAACCGACTCCACGAACATATACTCCACTTGGCATGTCCTTGACTAGAGCTTTCGAACGACTACAAAAATCTGGACATATACAAGAACTAACTATGCGGGAGGCCCCCGAACCGGATAAAAGAAGTCCTAGTTGGGATGCACACAAATATTGCAAATACCATCGAGGTAATGGTCATGATACAGAACAATGCAAGGCTTTGAAGAATAGAATCCAGAATCTCATCGACAACAAAATCATTCCCTTACCGCTAGCCGCACAAGTTGAAGAATAAGTTCTTTCCGTTTATTGGACACTCTCATAGACAGTGATCCCCCCAAACTCATCACTTCAATCCCTTGAGAAGCTATGGCACAAGGTCCCATACACTTATTTATTTAGCCTTTCATTCTTTACTTTCCTTTAAAGCTTTATAACATTTTGTTTACATTACAAAAAACCACAAAAGCCAAAAAATCAAAAAACCACAAAAAGCCAAAAAAATCAAAAAACCACAAAAAACCAAAAAAAAACCAAAAAACCCAAAAAAAAGGACCCATCGGCTCTTACGAAAAAAAAATCCCATTGGGAAACTAAATTACGAGCGGTCTGATTTCCTTTACGGGATATGTAGGCAACCTCATCAAGAAGTACGACAGCATCAATAAAATAGAAAAAAACCATTTCCCTTTTCAAATACATCTTTCACCACAAATTCATTCATCCTTTTCACAACCTCAACCTCGTACTCGTCTTGAAAGGAAACCATCTTCCCCAAACCAAAGGCATTTAAACTTTCATCGAAGCAATCTCTAGTGATACTCCAAAGGTTTACTTCCATCAAAGAAATATCTAGTGATACTCTCTAGATCAATCTCCATGACAAGCATCTCATTTCCATCGAATCAAGCTCCAATGACGCTACGAAGATCTGTCTCCATGACAAGCAACTAAACTCTATCGAAGAATTCTCTAGTGATACTACGAAGATCCGTCTTCATGCGAAGCAACTCCCATCGAAGATATCGTCAAGCTTGAGTCTACAAGAGTGGCTAAGTTGAAAATCGAAAGGCAACTTAGGCAAAACGAGAGAACGAGAGATAAGCCCGCTAGGTCGATCATCCAAGATAATGAACCTAGGCAACAATATGGGCATAAACAAAGAGAGGCTAAGTTGAAAACCGAAAGGCAACTTAGGCAAAACGAGAGGATGACAGATTGGCCCGCTGGATCGATCATCAAAGACAATGTATTCAGGCAAAAATTAGGGCATCGAGAGAGTTTCCAAACTACGGCTCGCCTTTCAATATGTGATAAAACTTTCTATGTCGAACTAACCTTCTATATCATTTAGGAGAATCTTTTCATTCATGATGTACATCTTTTTCAAAAATACTTTCTTTGGGCATGTACAAGCTATTAAACGCCATTACCTTCTTCATTTCCTCAAACACGAGTCATTAGTCATAGATGGTCATACGCTTCACCACACTTCGAGTAAAAGTCAAGAGTCGAGTCATATGTCTAGCAAGTCAAGGTCTAGCGCATTAAGCAAATAGGCAAAGTCTTACGTGTCTATTACATGCATCTCACCTAGCAAACCTAGGGCTCCCATTAAATGTCATACAGGTACATGTTAACCACGCATCAAGTCAAATTGGGGGCTTCATCTGTCTCCACCATCATCAAGACAACCTAAAGCATCCAATATCAAATTGGGGGCTTCATCCGTCTCCACCATCATCAAGACAACCTAAAGCATCCAATGTCAAATTGGGGGCTACTTCCGCCGCCCATCACCATTCAAGTGGAGGCTCCTTCCGCCGCCATCATCGCCATGTCAAGCAAGACATCCAATCCAAGTGGGGGCTCCATACGCCATCCAATCAACGCCATGATGGTAAGTCACAAAGATATACATCTCAAATCCTTACATCACTTCATCTCGACTTAGGTCTAAGAAGCCTCTTAAGTTCCTTACCTCAAAAACACTTCATGTCTAGGTCTAGGAACCCTCTTAAATTCCTAATCTCAAAGCACTTCAACCTCAAAGCTATATTTAGGTCTAGGACACCCTCTTAAATGTCCCACTAGGTCTAAGACGCCTTCTTAAATGTCTCCTTAGGTGCAAGACACCCTCTTAATTGTCTCCCACAATCACAAACACAAACACAAAGTATCCCTAGGTCTAAGACGACCCCTTAAATGTCTTATTAGGTTTGACACCCTCTTAAAACGTCACATCAACAAACACAATGTCTCTTTAGGTCTAAGACGCCCTAATGTCTTATTTCGTTTGACACCCTCTTAAAACATCATTAGGTTAAGGATGACCTCTTAAAAGTCTTATTAGGTTTGACACCCTCTTAAAACGTCACCTCAACACCAAAATGTCTCATTAGGTTGGAAGACATCCTCTTAATTGTCTCTTTAGGTCTAAGACGCCCTCTTAAATGTCTCATTAGGTATAAGATGTCCTCTTAAAATCTTATCAATGTATACAAGTTATTGTTTTGCTTTGTCTTCTAACACTTGCAGTAAAAGAAGGCACATTACACAACCAGGCGAGGTAAGCACACTCCTCCACAAAACCGTTTTCTCAAAACTCTATTTTCGTCCCCACTCGGAAAAAGTGGCATACTTTGCCCTTCGTCTTGCCTCGGCCTTGGCCAAAGTGGGGGCTCCTGTAAGTACAACATTTTGTACTAGGAGTTATACAAAATACTAATGATGATTAAGCCACTTATTGGCATTTATTTAATATTATTAGAGGTGACAACGAGC
>ONZK01003010.1:0-12016 GCA_900322385.1 Pharnaceum exiguum
GGCTATGTAATTATTAATGATCCAAATGACGATTAATAATTGATCGGGTTTAGGAATTGACTTCAATTTATTTCTCAAGCACCGGCGCACCCATATTAATAGAGTATCGAGCTAACCGAAGGATATAAGGTTGGGATTTCGTCATTAGGCATGGCAATACCCCGTACAAAATACGGTATCTACACCTCTCTGCATCTATGATAGACTGATTAAATGGATCATGCTGCAAATCTTCTTGACAAGTTAACTGTGAAACCCTGTACCCATCGGGGTGTTACATTAACCAAGAATCATGAGCTACTTGAACTCTTTTTGATAGGTCAGAATACCTATTCTTGTGCAAAGACTTAAGAGCCATCTTTACTATTTTCAGCTTTTTGACAAAAGTACACATAGCAGTCCCCTGAAAAGTACTCTGCCAAGCTTGACTAACAATTTTTTCAAAATCTGGATCATCTCCCCAAAGATTCAAGAACCTGAATGTTCTGTTTGTAGATTGAGCAATATCAAACAAAGAGATGACAGAAGGAGAGTGATCAGAGAAATTTGGAACTAAGAATTCCACATCAGTCTTCTTGTTAGCCATAAGCCAAATAGAGTTTGCCATCACTCTATCTAGCTTACAAAGAACTTTACTCGTTGCATCTTGCTTATTTGACCAAGTAAATAAGTCTCCTCTAGCAGGGAGATCAGAAAGACATGTGGTGTGTACACAGTCCAATAAATCTTGCGAGTCTTGCCAATTGAATGGTGTGGAGCTAAGATTTTCACGTGAAAAGAGAACCACATTGAAGTCACCAGAGCAAAGCCAAGGAGAAGTCATACTCAGAGAAATCTTGCATAAATCATCCCACAAAGATCTCCTTTCCACGGCATCATTAGAGGCATAAACAAAGGAATGGTAATAGGGATCAACTATTCCTTTTACATTGACTAAACAATGAACTAATTGTGAAGAACTAAACACAATTTGGATATTTACAAGGGAAGGATTCCAGAAAATTCATATTCTACCATTTGAATGAGCAGAATTTGTGAAAATATCATTTTTTTTTCTTTTTTTTAAAAACTTTTTTTCATTTTTTTCCTTGATTTTTGTTTCCAGTAAAGCTCCCATATCTACATTATTAACAGCCAAGAATTTCGTGATATCTTGCTGCTTATGAGGACTGTTAAGTCCTCTAACATTCCAAGTAAGGACTTTCATTGAGAGAGAATTGAGCCAAGCCCAACACCCCCTCCCTTATCTTCCACATTTGCATTATCAACTACAGTTTGAGTTGGAGCATCTTTCAGTATAGTTTGTGTAGTATCATCTAAGGAAACAACAAGTGCATCATACATGTTCTCTTTTGTCAATGCTTTCACAGAATTATCAGCATGAATAACAGGAGCCTGTTTTGTTGCTGTCTTTTTGGGATCAGTCATAAAACCATCAGCATCCACACTTGTCTTCTTCTGATTATGTACAAGAGTAACAGTTTCAGCATTCTTTGATGGAGACAGTGAAACATGGCTCTCTGAAACAGTTTCAGCATTCTTTGTTGGAGACTGTGAAGCATGGCTCTAAAACAGTTTCAGCATTCTTTAAAGGAGACAGTGAACCCTGGTTCTCTACATTATCAGTGCTTAAAACTGTAGTAGTCTTAGGCTTATAGATTTGCTTTGGGAAGTGCTTCTTAAAAACCATAGCAAAGGTCTCTGTTTTTTCAGCTAGCTTCTTCACAGCTTCAGTTTGGGCAGTGGATTTCATCTTAGCCAATTTTGTTTTGCAATTGACCTCTTCATGCCCAAGTTTCTGACAATGATGACGATAAAACGACACCCACTCATACTCAACAACTTGATTCACTTTATTTCCAAAAGGAGTGACTAAAGTGATATTAGTGGGCAGTTTCGCAGAAACATCAACTTGAATGAGAATACGAGCAAAGGAAATCTTCTCTTTGCTACTAATATACTTATCAGCATATAAGGGTTTACCCACTGTACTTGCAATTTGCTTAGAGCTTTTGAAGACCAGAAACAAGGATCAAGATTTGGGAAAATAACCCATACAGGAACATCAGTGACTGACTCCAATTCAAGGCTAATAGTTGGTGACCATGGTTTAAGTATCATAGCGCTATCACCAAAATACCATGACCCATCTCTAAGGATCGATTCTTTTTCATTTTCAGAAGAAAATCGAAAATAATACCAACCCTTCTTGAAATAAAGCACTTCAGGCTTAGCCACTTTGGTCCATTTTTTCTCAACAAACTCATTCATAGCCTGCAATGAAACCATTCGACCCACAACATCACCAACCAAAGTATGTTCCCAGTATTTCAACTCATCTTCAATATCCGCTTTGTCTAAGATAACTTCTTCCTTATTAGTTGATTCAGTAAACTCCAAGTTCATAATATCAGCAGATTTTTCATTTTTTTCCATGAACAAGTTTATCTCTCCACGAAACCTCAGTTTTCTCCAAAGTAAGAGGTGAGACTACTGAGATAACAGTTGGTATAGGGGTAGAAGTACCTTTTGACGAATCCCCAATTGGATTTGGAGTTGATTGTTGAGTATCAACATGATGAGTGGTCGTTGCAGTCGGACTTGCAGTTTTTCCAGCAGGGGTACCTTTATTATGCTTATTCGAATCGTCTTGCCGAGGAGATGAAGAAGCAAAGATTTTCTTCTTCCGTGGACGTCCCTTCTTTGCCATGAGAGCAGAGAAAGGAAGAAAAACTAGAAACGCATAAATGGTGTTTGTGTTTATCCCCAAGGTGATAACCGCCTTACGCTCTCACTTCTCTCTTAAACTCAGAATATGGAAGTGAATCTTTATTTTTGAAATTCTATACTAAAAGATATTGTATATATGTAGTTAACATATATAATTTGTCATCAAAAAATTGCCATCCATAATTCTATCTTTACTTTTTGAGACTTTTTGAGATTTTCTTTTTTCAGAAAAAACACTTCTTCTTTTTTGAGATTTTCCTCGTGGGAAAATTACAAAATATGACATGGCAGCTTAGGTGGCGCATTGTACACTGAGAAAAAGTTCCTCTTTAAACAATTATTATAGATTATATATTGTTGTGTATGTAAAAGTTAAGTTTGAAAAAAAGTACGACATTATATTCATTGTTTTTGTACTAATCACATTATTCACCTTTCTCTTTTAGCTAAGAAAATCATGTGTTTTCATTTCATTCTTTGTAAAAGTTCCTCTTTAAATAACTGTACGAAAATTACTTATTTTATATTTTATTTTATTGTGTATGTAAGACCCACCGGGTCACTCTAGCAATCTCCGTCGAAAACATTTAGAAATTCTTTTTCCGTTTTTTTAGGACTAGTAATGCGCTTTTTCGGAAAAAACTTGTGTGACACTCCGGGTGGCCGACCCACTAATTTTTGTTTCTATCTCTTTCATAAATTTAATAAGGCTATATTGTTAGTTGGAGAGAGATAAGGTTAAGTTGTACTACCGGATTAGAGACCCACCGGGTCACCCTAGCAATCTCCCGCTTTTCCTGTTGGTACTTGTTAGTGAATTATATGGGCAGATTGTTGGACTGTTGAGAGGAGCGTTGATGGTTGGGACGTACGTATGTCCAAGTTAATGTTCTTCATTTCAGTGTAATACACATTTGATTGCACTATCCCCACAATGTAAGCACATAATTCGGTGGCAAACACCCTCTTACCTTCCAAGCATGCAAAATCCTTGAATGTACTACATCTATGCCAGTGCCAATTGTCCCAATATGTCTAGCTTGCTTCATCACAGCCACAACATCTAGTAATTTTCGGCACTTTAGCGAATCTATCTTTGATCATACTCTATTAATAGCAGTAACAGCAATTTTGCTACCTACCAGTTTATAATTCTATTTTCTATACCAAGAAATCTTCCCTTTTGCTTTCTTTTTTTCTCCTTTCCATTTTGTTTTTTCTTTGTCACGATCACTTGTATAAAGCTATCTGTTCTTTTTTCTAAGACAAAGATAAGCTGAAATATTGAATCCGAATCAACCCTCTACAGCCATAGACGGACCCACAACAAATACAGTACGTGCTAAACGGAATCAGGAACAAAAGGAAAATTATCTGTGACTGTATGTTCGATCTCTCAAAAATGTGGGCATATATATCATTGGTTCTTTGATTGGTGTAAATTATTGCTTCAAACCAAGGGATAGGATGGGGAAAGGCAATATACTATTTCTTCATCTATTGATTTTGGCTTCTTTGAAGGGAAGTTTAGCTCACAGGTATATATCAGCAGTAGGTGACCCAGGGATGAGAAGAGATGGGTTGAGGGTGGCTATAGAATCATGGAACCAATGCAATGAAGTTGGCATTGGATATGAACGTCCAGATTTTGGTAGTCCCAGAGCAGCTGATTGTTTTGACCTCATTGGTTAGTATTGTTTTATATCATCATTTACCGTCGAACATACTGCCAACGAATTTTATGATCCAATAAAAAAATCCTTTACTTTCATTGATGTTTAGAAACCATTAATATGCATTATCGCATTCTCATTCAGATGAATTGCCGACGAAAATTAAATCAATTGGTTTTTCAATATTTACTCTCCAGCATTGCACATTTGCACTAGCCACACAACTAACGGTAGACTTTTCACCGGATTAATATTTTACAAAGTTATCACTCTATTATGCGAATTTTATTGTTCTATGAGAAGTGCTATATTGCGTACAACATGGTTTTTTGATTTCTCATTTTCTCCCATCTATTAGCCACATCAAATTGCTTGAAAGAAATTAAAGTTCCGATACATTTGACAGAAAGCTCAGGAAAGAAAGGGTATGCAGTCCAGCACAAAGTTACGGAAGAGGACAACACACTAGGAGTAGGACAACCAATGAAAGGAGCTAGCCAGAAGGCCTTGAGCAATGTTGACCTATACGCAGCAGAAAAAGAAATTTACTTGGGTTCGAAATGCCAAATCGAAGACAAGCCAAACCCGTGGCAGTTTTGGATGATCATGCTAAAAAATGGGAACTATGACACTCGGAGCGCCCTTTGTCCAAAGAATGGAGTCCCAGCTCCACCATATGGACCGGACAGTCGATTCGACTGCTTTGTGAATGGGTGCATGAGTCATGCTAGCATGTACCACAACTACACTGAGCTTGTACAGCCTAACACTCTTAGGGGGCGGTTTTTTGGATCGTGGGACTTGGGAGTGGATGCAAGCACGATGGAGACAGATAAGGTCAAGAGCTGTAACAGTTCATTTTATTCTGTGACATGGGAGAAAGAAATTGGAAAAGGGAGCTGGGTTTTCCACCATGCGCTGAAGACTTCCAAGAACTATCCTTGGTTGATGCTTTACTTGAGGTCGGATACTACCAAAGGGTTTTCTGGTGGATACCATTATGATACCAGGGGAATGACCAAAACTGTAAGCAAACTAGTCCTGTCTTGATCATTGCTTTTTCCTTGTTTTACATATTTCTCTGCTTTTGTTTCTACTTTGCTTTCTTCAGAGCCAAGCACCACATGAGATTCCTACCCCTTATGTGTACCACATGAATTTTATGGTCTTTTAATTTCATTCATTTCAGCATATCCCAAAAAATAAACAAACTATACTGTATAGACATCTTCACAGAATAACTGGTTCAATGTATAAAGAACTTATTAATTTACCACAACCCAATTTCTTTAAGTTGTTTTCCCGCCATTTTCTTTATTTGTTTTGTTATAAAATTTGTCAATATAACAAGTTAACAACCTCATCTGCTAGGTTTTTGATTTAGCATGCAAGAGGATTGGAGGAAATCAATCTAGATGCTCTTGCAAGGCACTTCTGGTTTCTGGTCGTTATAGTTAGATGGTGGTCTGATGTGATGTCCTCCTCTTCTTTTTCAACAGTTTTGCTGTTAGTTCTTGGCCTTTGAATTGAAATGTGAGGACTGAGGACGCTGGGATTGTCACTTTCACTCAACAACATATTGAAATGTTCTGAGTTTTCGCCTTTGAAAACAAAAAAAGTTCAACCAAGTTCTAGTTTTCTGGAAATATAGAAACGATGTGAATTGTTAGTGTTTGACTAGATTTCCAACCGTTGAATGCAGGATTCTGTTTCTTTAAAAAGTTAAATCTCCCCTGCGTTTTGAGAACCATACATTCAGATTTTATTACAGTGGTACATATTGTTTCCAACATTGAGCAATATGCCATTGTGGGAAAGAGAGGAGATTGAGGGAATGAGGACTGCCCCTTCCTGTAAAGTGTGGTTTAATCTTGCAGCACTACAGCCCACAAAATCAAAAATGATTCAAGGGCATTGATCATGTAATATAGTCACTTGGTTAACACCCCAAACCCAACGCATTAGACTTGCGGTCTTACAGAAACAGTGAAAGCAGCTGTGCTTTCCCAATATCATGAGATAACATAAGTTCTGACAACCAGGTTTCCGTTTTCTCCCATTCCTAGAACTGTTTGTGACAACCAGCTTACAACCAGACAACCAGTCAACCAGTCCAACAAAACAGAGCCTTAATGAAGCGTTGTTTCAAAAATAAAATAAATTGTTGATACTTCTTTTCTCTGTAGTCTTTATTATCTATGACTCGGTGCTTACAAACATTTTTCAATGTTGACAGATACTAGAATCCCCAAACTTCAAGGTAAAGTTCACCTTAAATGTAATCTCTGGAGGAGGATCCAAGACCCAGTTCTACCTAATGGACATGGGCAGCTGCTGGAAGAACAACGGCCAACCATGCAATGGCGATGTTACATCTGATGTCACCCGCTACAGTGAGATGATCATTAACCCCGAGACCGAAGCATGGTGCAAGAAGGATGACGTGCACCTCTGTCCACCGTATCACACCTTCTCCAATGGCACTCGAGTTCATCGGAATGATACAGAAAATTACCCCTATGAGGCTTACCATATGTACTGTGTGCCAGGAAATCCGCTTCACCCTGAAGCACCCTATAGTGAATGTGACCCCTATAGTAACCCACAGCCCCAGGAGATTTTGCAGATATTGCCCCACCCTGTTTGGGGGGAGTACGGCTATCCTACTAAGAAAGGGGAAGGTTGGATTGGAGACGCAAGGACTTGGGAGCTTGATGTTGGCAGAATGTCCCAATATCTACATTTTTACCAGGTATTTTCTTCCCCAACTAAACATAATTTTGTGTTGCTAATATGAAAAGGGTTAGATCTATTTTGGAAAGTCTGTAGCCTGCCCAAGGGTGCTATAACCTGAATTACTGCTGCAGGATCCAGGAACTCCGCCAGTAAAGAGGCAATGGAAATCAATCGATTTGGGAGTTGAAGTCTACAGAGACCCCGATCAGTACACAGAATGGACTGTCAGCGACTTTGACATCATTGTGCATGCTGATGACTCATCTCCATCATTGACCCAAAACCGAAAACTATCTGATCGTGATTTTATACTTTGAAGGCTCGGAGAAGGTTACACAGTGCCTGGCACCATATTAAGTATGTCGCAAACGAGAGGAAAGGAGGAAACCTTCCCATACAACCCCAAAAGGGTGAGAAAGGGAGACGGGTATTGTCGGAATGGAAAAAAAATGTCCATTACTAAATGCATTCATCTAGTAGTATGAATTTATACGTAGCATGGAAGTAGTCTCTGTACCAGCACCATGCGTGTACAATTTGTTGTAAATATATCATATTGAGTAAAAAAGCAATATGCTTAACTGAAGACAAGGAACTCAAGGCAGTTCCATACGCATGGTCTCAGTACACTATTCATCAGAACTCGAACACAATGACAAATGTCACTTGCGACGAAATTGTATCTCAATAACTTATAGCAACCCTCATCCGGTGTAGGAATCACATGTGAACCAAAATTTGAATCACAATTTGAATCACAAAGGATAAAGATATCGGGAGGATAGACACAGTAGATGAGTTTGATTGCTCCTACTAAAAAGGCTGTAATATGGAACATTTTACTAGGATATTGAGATCTCATATCAAGTTCATTCGGTACCAGCAGTCGAGCACAGTGGGCAAAATATAACATCAAAGTATTGTATATCTATAATTTGTTACACTAAGCTTCATGATTGAATCAAAGAATGTTAAGTTTCCCAACCAAAATTTGAGAATACAGAGATGTAAATATACAAGAGAAGAAAAAAAGTGGGGATGGACAGCAAGCTTACAGTCTCAAACAACAGGTACTGACATCGACATGGGTGCCGAGACGTCTTGAGCAAAACTTGTATCTCTATTAGTTGCTGAATTGCCAGCAAGTGCATACCCCACTCCCAAACCACCATAATGCACAGTGGTGTTCTCACGCCTCTGGAAAACCCTGGCAAGGGAGGCTGCCTTTCTCCTAGCGCGCTTAGTGCCTGTAAACAATAGGGACTGTAGCAAACCAGCCAACGATGGTGCCTTGAGCACTCTCTCCGTAGCTGCAGCACCTCCACCCCGACAGAGCTCAAGCAATGCTGCAACAGCGTTCTCCTTCCCACGGGGTGTGCCAGACCTCATCATTCCTAGAAGACCAGATACCGCTGACTCCTCTCCACCTACAGCCTCGGCCCCAACTGGCTGCCGCACTATCAAGGCCAAGGCCCCTGCTGCCTCCTCTGACACCCCTTCGACACCAAGAACTGCCACAAGTGCTGCCACTGCCCCGGAGTTTATCATGGCCAGACAATTATCCGGATGTGTCGATAGATTAAACAAAGCTGTCACGGCATCTTTCTTCCCTCTAGGACTTCCTTCTCTTAGCAGCCCTGCAAGTGCATCAACTGCCCCTTCTTGAACAGCTATTCTCTTCTTATAATCATGAACAGCAGACAGACTAAATAAAGTGGCAGCAGCATTCTCTCTCGACTCCATCGTCAGCCCACGTCTCAAAACACCAACAATTGATTCCAAACAGCCTTCATCCTCCATTATTCTGCTCTTATTCTTATCATAGATTGAAAGATTTAGGAACGCCGTGACAGAGTTCTCCTGCGCAACACCATTCTTAGACGACAGCAGCTTCTTCAGATACGGAATTGCACCAGCCTCTGCAATGAAAGCACGGTTCTCCTTCCCGGTTTTCGCCAACAAACGGATCTCCCTAGCAGCAACGGTCTGCCCAACCTCCGACCCAGAAGAAAGTTCCCGAACAAGTAGAAATACTGTGGCCCTGTTTGCCTCAACAGCAGCCTTAGAAGGAGAGCTGAAAGCCATCTCAGACAAACACTCCACGCCCTCAGGAGGATCATAACTCACTCCATTAGCCAAACACCATTGCATTATCAAATTTCTAAGTGCCCTATTAGGCACAAGACGAGTATGCGCAAGCATTTGCCCTGTTTTAGGACATGTACAATGCCCTTCATCCAACCACCTAGTAATCGACCCTCGATCATAAGTCTGTCCGGTGGCTACAATCACCGGCTCTTGCATCAACTCCAACGAAATCGGACAACAGAAATCCCTCGGAACACTCATAACCATATCACAACCCTGCTCCTCCTTACTCGCCACCACCCCCTTCCTCCTCACCTTCCTCTCCATCTCAACCCCCTCCTCCTCCTCAAACCCAAACAACAAAAACCTACAATACCTCAAAACCGCAACAAACCCATTCAACACGGTCGCAGTAGGCTCCACATCCCCCTCATGATTCACAATCTGCTCTTCCAAAAACTCAATCTCCTCCCTACAAGTCTTCCCATCTCTAATCCCAACTTCCTCACCAAACAACCCCCACAACTCCCCTCTCCCAACCACCCTCCCTTCCTCAAACTCCTCCAACACCTTATAAACCCTCCGCCGCAACGCCTCCTCCCTCTTATCGACCCAATACCTCTCCCTCCTCAACCACCTCCCCAACAACTCGACCTGCTCCCTCACATCCTCACTCAACCCAAACTCCCTCACAGGCAACACATCCAAAACAGTCAACAACTCCTGATTAAGATCATGGAAATGACCACTAATCATCTTGTTTTGCAACAGTAACCACAGTTTACTACACTGACTAGAATAATCCAACAATATCTTACACCTATACAACACCAAATAAATCTCCTTGAAACAAACTATTGCTGTGTATGAATATTCCATACTTGACTTAAAATCCCGCAAATACTCCAACACTGTTAGAAAACTCTCTATTTTTCTAATAAGACTCTTTGCATTTTTCCTCTGGAAAGGAAAACTCGTTGGAGAATACCCTTTTATCAGCTCATTTGATGATGTTATCAAAGTTTGTATTAACCCACCGTCTGTTAAGTTCACTGGAGAGAGAAATGACTCCAGTGACGGTGACCTTCTCCTCCTTAACGACGCAAACGCCGCCGCCGTTGCCATTCTTTTTCCTGCCAATATGATGTTTTTTTATATATTCTATCTGGGTTTTCAATATTGTCAAATACCCAGGTCTCCAATTTGTGGAATTTGCTCTAAGTTTGTAACAAAATGAGGTTTTGTTGTTTTTGTTTGTTTCTGGGAAATGTTGAAAAGGTAGACAGAGAGAGAGAGAGTGGAGGGGATGTAAATGAGTGAAGAAATGGTAATGTGTGTTGTGGAAATAAAAGTTGGCAAATTGTCAAGCAAAGGTTTTTATATGAATTTTCTCTATTGTGTTTATGTGAAATGGTGGTGATATGATAGGAAATGAAAGTGTGGGGAAAGGAAACTGATAAAGAGGAAATGTTCTCGCGTTGAAAAAGATGGGAAGAGTTGAATAATGTAAAGAATTATGAGTGATGAATAAGTATATCCTTTTTTTTATTAAAGGGGGTTAAATATTTGGTAAGAACTCCGCGTTAAGAAGAAAGATTTTTTGAGTTTCTTCAACGCTTCTTCTTTTTGCTTTGTTTTGTAACTTTTGTTTTGTTTTGCAGGCAACAGCCAGCAGGTTTCTGTGAAAATGACGGTTTAGAAAATTCCTTCTGATCTTCTTGTGTTTTATGTTCTCTTTGCTAATTTACGTTTGGGTTTATTATTAGTTTGACGAGAGAAAAGATTGAGAAAGAGGTAGAGAGGAAAATGCTGAATGGTGTGGTGTCCATACAATATGCGCTTTGTCAAAGGCAACTTTGTGTATTTCTTTAATCCACACATGAAGTGTTGAATAAGGCTATGGAATGGAAGTGTACACTGGGAGTCCTGTCAGGCATCACGATTTTGTGACAGTACGATTGAATCATGACTAGGGGGTTGACCTTACTTTTCCTCTGTTCTTGTCTAGCACCGAAGAAAAAGATGACTGAAATGCTCACATACGTGGAATCATTTCTCGTTTTGTTCAATTTGTGTTGTTTTAAAATTAACAAAAATTCTAAAGGCTTTCCTTATTTTGGGGTGAAATATCGCACATGTCTGAGCGTCTTACCCAAAATTAGACGGATAGGACATACACATACTCCTAGTTTCTTTTGCAAATTGCTATTTACACGAGCAATTCTAAACACATACCCGGTAGTGTTAGAGCATGTACAATGGTTAGCTTGGAAGTGGCTTTGGTCCTATGTGGCATATGCTTTAAGGGTGCTTACCATTGCACATGCTCTTTGAAAGTTGCTTGGGTGGAATCTAACACCAAGAAGTTGCTCTCTCAAGCAACTTCCCACAAAATTGCTTCACCCATTTGATTATCATTTTATCTTCTTCTATTTGTATCTCTCTCCTATATCACATTTTCATATTTTTTTATTTATTCATTTTTATCTATATAATATTATCACCAAAAGTTGCTTACCATTGCACATGAATTACAATGTTGCTTAGAAATGACATGGCACCCTCAAGCAAGTTTACAATTCTCCTACCATTGTGCATGCCCTTACTATTCCTCAACACCTGTAGGGGCCCAGCTTCCACTCACAATTAAATAATCTGGGTGGGCCTTAATGCTAATTAACGGGTGAAACAGGAATTGAAGGCGTTAAATGCCACGCATGAGTAACTCCTTTTCCTATTGTCATTTAACTACCCCTTTTCCTGTTATCATATTTTTCATCCATGTACGG
>ONZK01003011.1:0-17586 GCA_900322385.1 Pharnaceum exiguum
TAGACACGACTACTAATCCCGTTTCTCAAGCTTTCAAACAATTGTCATTTGAAATAGTCTTACCATAAGTACTAAATGCCAAGTTAGGTTTACATCATAAGGCGTGGCGAATACCCGGTAGAATTACCGTACTTACAACAATACAAAGTCAACTTTCAATGGCAAAAAAAATTGCAAAACGTACATCACTACATCATGATCCGGTTTTGGGTCATTGATGATTCTTTTTTTTTTCTAATTTTTATTTTGTGAATAGGTTTAATCAAATAAAAGTTTAAATAAATTAGCTTTAATGTTGAATTATTTTACATATGATCATATCCAAATTAGTTTTCAATAAATAAAAAAATATGCTTTTTTTAACATCAGGACATCTAGTTCTTGTTTTGATGTTTTAAACAATTTTCAACTATTTTTTATCTTATAATTGTAACCTAACAAATGAAACATACACTACTATATTTATTCGAGAAGGAGAAGGGTCACATTCATTAATTTATCAAAGAGGGGCTGGGAATAAGAGACTCCCTTTCACTGTACATTAGTGACTCATTGTTCTTATAGAAATCTAACCTTAAATTAGTTTATTTAAATGTCAATTGATTCAATAATCTTTTGACACACTTAAATATGATAAAAAATGCTAAAAGTTTGTAGACTCCCTTTCAGTTAACGTTAGAAATCTAACCCCGAAACTATTTTATTTAAATGTTAATTGATTTAATAATCTTTTGACACACTTAAATAGGAGAAAAATAAGGAACTGCTAAAATTTTGTGCTCAACCAAGAACGGATTTGCACTATTTTTCTATTTAATGTTGACTTTTTAAAGTATTGTTATTGTGGCAAAAACCTTTTGTAACACCCCGTCCTTTGAAGCGGAGGTCACCATACATTCATAGTTTTAGGATTGCCCCCACAAACCACCACCAGCCTTCCAGCAGGCTTTGTCCTCACTCGCCTACTGTCCGAGAAGAAACTTCCCAGGAGGTCACCCATCCCAGAATTGCTGCATAGCAAGCACGCTTAACTGTGGAGTTCTTATGGGATGAGCGTCCTTGAAAGAAGGTGCACCTTGATGGTATAGGTAGTCCTATTAATCCTCTTAAGTGGCTCATTTTTTCGTGGGTGTCACAATCACCCCACTCAAACAACGCAACATCCCCATTGCGGTGGGTCCCTTTGCGGACCAATCACAAGCCTCGGAATCTCCTCTGCTAGGCAGCCGCTGACCAAGCACTCCTCACACCCTCATGTGGCCACTACTTGTTGGCATGTCAGCGCGGTCGCAAGGTCGCTCTGATACCATTTGTAACATCCCGCCCTTTGCAGCGGAGGTCACCATACAGTCATAGTCTTTGGGACTATCCCCACAAACCACCACCAGCCTTCCAGCAGGCTTTGTCCTCACTCGCCTACTATCCGGAAAGAAACTTCCCAGGAGGTCACCCATCCCAGAATTGCTGCACAGCAAGCACACTTAACTGTGGAGTTCTTATAGGATGAGGTTACTTAAAAGAAGGTGCACATTGGTGGTATAGGTAGTCATGTCAATCCTCTTAAGTGGCTCATTTTTTGTGGGTGTCACACCTCTTCTTTTAGTTGTTTCATTATTGTAGATTTTAAGTTTTTTTTTGTTTCACTTTCCTTTCTTTTTCTTCTTAATTACACATTCCCTCCCTCACACTCCCCCTCGCCTTCGCACCAACTCTACCAAAATTATCCCTCTCCTTTAATATTGTGCCCAAACTCAAAGTGTAACAACAAAAAGAAACGAAAGAAGTATATTTTTACTAGTTATAACCCTTGCCAAAGCACGGGATTATTATTAGTTTTGTAATTTTTCTTTGTTAAATTTGAAATTTGAATGAAGACCGTTAAAATTAGTTTAATAAACACTATATTGGACTAACTATTAGTTATTAGGTGATATGATCTACGTACGGTGAACTAAAATATTTAGGATATATAATATCATCATGTAGTGTGAGAAATAAAAAAAAAATTGTATATGTGGAATAAGGTCATATACAATATATTTTTCTTTCTTGCAAATGAGCCCAATAATTATAATAATGTAAAAGAACAGCAACAGAAAAAAAAATATTAAAATAAACTTGATAATAACATTGTTAACTGCAAAACTAACAATTTATAATTTATTATACAAACATTGATATTGTTATATAGAATGGCAACACAAAAATCTAAAGTGTACCAGTTTTCATATTTTTGGAGAGTATTGTGTAGAAAGAATTTTCTTTCAACTTTAAAGCCAAAATTATAGTAATACGTTTTTTATTCAAAATTGAATCTTATTAATTTGAAAAACAATTATTTCAAAAAGTCTCTCCCTATAAGCGACAAATGTTATTGAATGATAAAAAAATTAATTTTATTTTTATTAAACAATTATACTAATACAAATTATATTTTAATCTAAACTTATTTCCAAATACGCTCTACTATTTTATCACATGAACATCACAAATCAATAGTATTAATTTTTCCCTATTAAAGGGTGTTAGTTATTTATTTTCTCTCTCTAAATTGTTCTTTTATTATATAATAATTAGATTGCAAAAAAACTTAGTATCGTGTTAAAGTCCCCACTGCCGCCCTATTCTTTTCAACTTCTAAAAAATTATTTTCAGTTATTAGAAGTTTAGTTTAGTTTAGTTCAGCTTGTTTCTTATCATTGTAAAATATTGTGACACCGATAATGTAGATACCGTATTTGGTTTGGGGCATTGCCACGCCTAATAACGAAAACCTTAATCTTCTATCCGTCGGTTAGTTAGGATTTGCACAGGTAGTGGCATTGAATCCTTGAGAAAGAAAGCTGAAGTTCGTTTGGTAGTTTGATTGGTTATTAATTATCATTTGGATCGTTAATGATAGAATAGCCTATCCCATTGATTTATACTAGCCCATTGACCTAATTATTAATCAATTAGCCTATTTAGTCAAACCCACAAAATAAGCTCAATCCGTTAACTTTTTTTCATTTAAAATATTTGTTTCTAAAAAGAAATCAATATTACTTGAGGAATAAACAGTTGCCTCATTTACAAAAATAGATTTCGGAATAAAAAAGATAAATCCCAAGTGGATATTAGCCATGATAAATAACATTAGATAATAATTGGAATAAACACAAAATGCAAAAAATAAAGATTCCCAATAAACCTCGCCCATGCGGCGTACGATGGGGCCAATAGAAGGAAGTGTTGGCTGAGCGCCCGCGAAAGACTGCACACGCCACCGCTCTAGCGGCATGCGCCGGCGTCCAGCCCAGGCGTCGTGCTTAATTTATTTCCTCGCACCAATCTCTTTTTATCTCGGATTCTCCATAGTCTTTTCAATATTTGCCTTAATATTCTTCTAAAATCTGGAAACCCTTGATCCTCAACTATAAATACCTTTCATTTCATCCATTTTACAACACACATTCATATAATATTACTATGCTAAAATTTACACTTAATTACTTAAGAAAACTTCAACTTAGTTTTAATAGCCTCCTTACTAATAAGCAAACACAGAAAAACAATCTCTTTTTAAAGCAAGGAGCATTATTCGAGACTATCTAAGTTTATCTTTCTCAAGCATAGCATGCCGCTAAGCCTTGGAATTTCTAGATAATTATCCGATAAAGGTTCCGAAGGCACCAACTTTTCTAGCCCTTTTCTCTTGTATTTCCATTGATTTCCATTATGTATATTAGTGGTTTAAATGTATGAAATATACTAACTCGTGTGTGCATGTGAAAGTCTCTTTTGACATATAATGGGATAAGCGAGCAAGGTAGGGTTTTCGTTCTCAATTTCATTATTAACTTTTTCTTCTTTCTTCTTCCCCTCTTCGCATTATTTTGTACGTATATATTGCAAATCACCATACCTAAGCGAATGCATGTGGAGGAGTTTGGCATGAGCCATTGGACAATATAACTTGAATAATAGAAAAATTGTCATTAGTTTAAATAAAGGGACAACTATGGGTAAATGGAAACCGGGTTGCATGCATATACATCGCTAAATAATAAATCATTGCATGTGGACATGATCACTAATATAGATAATTTTTATTAGGTTGTTTAATGAATCTTGTGGTTTAGTGTTGTTTATTGGAATATTATAGATTTAGTAGAGGTTAAATTTTGCTCGCGAACTTAACGCTCTGGTTAACTATGCTTTACATAAAACCTTACTTGCCAATCGTCCCTTTGCTATTCCTTTCGGTTAATTGGCAAGAAAGTGTCATTTTATATTATATTTAGCTCTATCATAAAGGTTTTCCAATTGTTTTCCTGGTGGTATTCCTAGTTGTCAAAAAAATTAAACAAAAAGGCTAGTTTAATTATTAAAAATTTAGTTTAATTATTAGATGTTCAGTGCAATTAAGTTTAATTCAATTAAATTTAATCTTTTGAAGATGAAAAACACATGCATGTAGTCGGCACTCGGCCCGCAGTCTAGTCTCCATTCTCACAATACGATTCAAATTAGCAAAATGCAAATGAAAAAACATGTTAAGCTTAACACAATGAGTAAGACACATGAATACAAACTCAGGTATGAATATTTTTTTTTTGAAGGTAACTCAGGTATGAATATGAGCCACATATTATTTTAATTTTCTAAAAAAATAAGAAAGAAATACGGTAATTGTTTAACTTCTTATGTAAGACCACAAGTTCTACTATCTGTCGTGGCGGATAACAAGCTCTGTCATCACAAATAGTAGAACTTGTGTTCCGTCACGACAGATCGTAGAATTTGTGGTCACATATTTGAGGTTAACGAATTATTGTATTTTGTTTTTTTGTTTTGATTTTTTTTTTTGAAAAAAAATATTTGGTACATATTGCATACCTGAATTTTTATTGCAGGCGGCTGGATGGCACGCCTGGGGCAAGAGATTCAAAATGAAGTTTTTTGGGATAATTCAACTTCATGGTCTAGGGGGTTAGATAGGTTACTTTTAGCGGACAGATTGGGAAAACCACTCTAGATAAGTGCCTCATCTACATTACTTTTTACCTTCTAAAAAATTATACTTGATGTTTATTCATATATGTTACTCCCTCCGTTTCTAAAAGTTCTTCCACTTTTTCCTTTTTGTTTGTCTCAGAAAGTTCTTCCACTTTTCAAATTTAGTATGATTTTTTTGGCTAAATGACTCATTTCTAATTGTACTTTAGTCAAGTTACCCTATCCCTCATTCTCACTCACCCTTTTGTTGAGGATAAATTAGTCTTTTTTCATCTTTCTTAATATGTGTGCACTCCAAAAAAGTGGAAGAACTTTCAGAAACGGAGGGAGTACTATTTATGTCAAGGTTAGAAGAATAACTAACAACAACAAACGAGTAACTGAAAAGCAAATATCAATATGCCATATGGAAGAAAAAAAAAAACAAAATTCTAGCGTTGTAGCTAGGAATCTTTCCGGTTGTCAGGGGGCAATGACATGCATGCCCTAGCCCCCACTGAACCCAAAATGATAGCCGTCCAAGGGAATAATAACAAATTAGTCCTTCGAGGACCAAACGTAAACGCATTCCCTTTATCAAGTCAACCACTATAAATAATAAATTAATGGCAATCCGTACGGTAACGCTTGCTAGAAATTAGAATTGATACTCCTTGCTAACCTGTGAAACAGAATTTACAGAATAGATTTGCCTTTAGCCATCAGCTGTTGCCTTTTTGGATCTAGTTTAGAGTGGAAATGGCCATGATCGAGTTGAAATATGAATAAGGTCAAATCAGACCAGTTACATATACAACCAGAATCATCAACAGAGTGATTTATGTAAGTCCTGGCCTATATATGTATGACCTCTATTCATGTTCTCCTTCAATTCGTTCATTTACTTTTAGTTTAGTTTAGTTCAGTTTTTCTAGTTCAGTTTGTGTCTTGTGAACTTATGATCCTGATATCTATTGTTAGTATATCATTGGAAATGTCTCAACATATAATTTTATAAACGTAAAATATTGATAGGGTTCTGATAGTGTTTGAGAGTCAAAACTTAACAAAAAGTTCAGTTTTTTCAAGTTCTATTCAGTTAAGTTCGGCTCATTCCAATCAAAATAAGTTGGGAGACATTGGTCACGAAACATGTTTATTAGTATGGGACACGATCAAGCTAAGAAACATTGTCCTTGATTCACAAAGAATGGGGCACGATCAAGAAAACATTATCCTCGATTCACTCAATCTCCCCAAGAGTCGAGTAAAAAGTTCTAGTCGAAACCTCAAACATATTGAATCACATTGCATTCGAAAGAATCCCAGACATGACAATTTTGACCAATTTGATCCATTGGCCAGATAATTACCATGTTGTTAATCAATTATAATTATACAAGGGCACATTTGATACTTATGAACAAAAAGAAGAGATAATTATTAGTACTAAAAATAGTACTCTCAAGATTTCAAAAATAATAATAATTGTACTCTCAATTTTAGTTGAAGTATATATTAGCAATAGTTTTTTGTGATGGCTATATTAGCAATAGTTTTAGTATCAAGGGTGTTTTTTGGTCGGCTGAGAAGATCTGAACTGAAATTGAACTGAACTGAACTGAAAAAAACTAAAAGATGCTGAATTGAACTGAAAAATACTGAAGGCAGTTATAATTATAACTAAAACTGAACTGAAATGAATTGAAAAAAATTGAAAGATGCTGAATTGAACTTAAAAAAACTGAACTGAACTGAAAAAAACTGAACTGTAGTACTATCGACGAATAAAACACAGCCTAAGTCTAATATTTAATATTAGAGCTACCATCTTTCGTATACATAGTAGTATTTACTCCCTTAGTATCAATTTATCATTAATGCTAGTATAAGTGTTTATACTAGCTTATTTTTAAGAAAGCTTATTCAAAGAATAAGAAGACAGATAAGTTGCTCAGTATTCACCTAACACAAATCTTAGGGGAGTTTTTAGCTAGAATAACAATATTGAACAAATAATAATGCTTATGGTGTCAGCTTCACCTCATCTTTTTTTAGAATCGCTCAATTTTGTTGCAAGAAGGTGATCATGGCCTCATTGCGTCGCAACTTTGGAGCGACTAGGCCGACAAAGTATGGCATGATATAATCGGCTCATGCCCAAACGCGCACAGAGAAAAGAAGAGAAGGCACTGAAAAGTAAACCACCGCTACGATCTTGACACATGACTGCTGGCCATCCGCCGTCACATAGTGATGACGTTATTAACGGCTACGTAAAGCAAAGAAGTCAAAAACAAAAGGAAGTTGCTAGGACACAAAAAAAGAGAAGTAGGTGGTCAAACACGAATACTAATAAGAAAACAATGTCCAAATGAAAATATGAAGTAACTTCACTTGCAAAAGCGAAAATGACAACGGTCTATAATAAGTTGCCTTGTTTTTTTCACTCTTTTTTTTGTAACCAAGATGTCCTTAATCCATGGGTCGATTAAACGTATTAACACATGAGAAACCGGTTTGCCAATAAGTGAGTACGGAGAGTTGAATAGCAGAAATCATTAAAACATGTAAGTAGACTTGTCAAAAAAAACCTGACCTGACCTGATCGGACTTGGCTAGACTTTTAATAGGGTCTCAAATACAAAAAATTAGACCTGAACCCAAAATAGACTCGAACTCAATTAACCCAAAGTTAGGGTAGACTCGATGAGTCAAGTTGGACAAAAATTGTACTATCTTGTATTTTATTTTTGTCCAGCAAAACATCAAAACGATACCGATTTAGATTGATAAAAGCCAAAATGGTACCATTAGAAATAGAGATTACACTAACACAAATATGAGGCATAACCGATTTTAATTACTTTTATTAAATTATTTTAAACTTCAACTTTTGCTTATTATAAAGGCAAAATTGATGGGAATAATCCCAACCTGGGGCCATTATTCTAAAATAATACCAAGTTAACATATTTCTCAATATAATCCCAACTTGCCCAACTTTTCAAGTGAGCAGATTAATGATGGCCGAAAAGCTGTTTTGAGGTGAAAGCTTGCTTGTGTGGCTAAAGAACATACGCCTAATTCTGAAGTGGCAACAGATTAAGTTAAATGAGAGAAGGAAAAGAATAAGGAATAAGGTGAGTCGGGAGTTACGTGGGCTTCATGCGCTCTTATTTAACTTAATCTAGGAGCCAAGTGAGTATTAGGTGCATGTTCTTTAGCTAAAAAAACTTTTACTTGAAAATAGCTTTTCGTCTATCATTAATCTTCTTAGGTGAAAAGTTGGGCAAGTTGGGATTACTCTGAGAAATATGTTAATTTGGGATTATTTTGGGATAATCGCTCCCACTTAGGATTATCCCATCAATTTTTCCTATTATAAAATAAACAAAAAATACTGTAGTTCATAACTTTTCGTCCCCTATATATCAATAGGTATTTTGATATATTTTGCAAAAAAAAAAATTAATAAATAGAAATTATAGATTTCCATTTTAGGGATTTTTTTAAAATTAAGAGTCGTTTTTAGCCGTTGGGTCAACCTGTTCCCAGAGTATCCCGACCCGAAAATCACTCAACTCAAAAGTGAACTGACCTAACCCTAGAATGACCCGATCCGAAGCGACCCAAACCCGACCCGTATGGATTGACAGATCGATTTACATGCTAGTATGTGTCTATACTTAACAGTTTGGGCAGGCGTGTTGGGTCATTTCGGTTTCAGGTCATTTTCAGGTTGGGGGATTTTTGTGTCGGGTTCGGGTTGACCTGCTTGGTCAAGAGACGTCTTCCTATTTTTTTTTAAAAAAAAAAAACAAAGTATAATCGTTTTTAATTTGATAATTTATGTTTTTGGACAAATATATCAAAGTGAGTACCTATTAATAGAGGACTAAAAGTTATGGATTATAATAATTTTTAATAAGCAAACAATAGATTTTACAATAATATTATAAAAATATAATAAAAGGTTGCACACTTGCGCTGATAAAATTGTGCGAGTGCAAACCCCATTTCAAAATGAGAAGATTTGGTTTGTTTCAAGCCAAATAGTCAATGTTATGGTGTTTTCTAGGAAAAAAATTTAAAAACAGTAATGTATTTTGTCGAGCCTGACTCATCGGGTCGACTTTGACTTTAACCTAGTTGACCCTGAAATAGTCGTGCGAGTCGGGTTTTCGGGTCGGGTCATTTTTTGACAGATCTATATGTAACCTCTTTATGGCTATGTTTGGAATTGAGTTTGAGTCATTTTAAAGTGTTTTCGACATCAGATTTTTACGATAGTTTTTTTAAAAAAAAGTGACGTGAGTGTAGGCAACTCTCCTAATATAAGATTTAAAAGCACTTTTTGCACCTCATTTACGACCTGTCTCTAGGTGAAAGCACCATTTATCACAATTCCATAAATTTCACAGTTATTTTACCTCTTATATAGTTAAAAATTGACAACAATTCCAAACATAGCCAAGCTATTAGTGACTAAGATTTGTATCATTTCATATAGACCTGGTAATCGGGTCGGTTAATTGGGTTTCGGATTCGGTTTTTCGGGTTTGTGTTTTTCGAGTCGGGTTCCGGTCGGATCGGGTTTGATCCAACGGGTTTGCACTTTTTGTTTTGTTAGATAAAAATATTATTTTATCAATATTTTAAGACAAAATTGTACAAAAATACTTTTTCCTACTTTTGAACAAAAATACCATTTTTTATTTTTTTTTGTACATAAATACCAATCTTTTTGTTTTCTTTTTTAAAAAATAATTTCGATCAAATACAATTTTTTCTGAGCAAATTGGTCTCGCGTGAGGCGTATGATGCTAGCGATTTCAGTCATATCCATCGTCATTTGCCTTTCATCTCTCTTGTTCATTTCTCTCCTTTTTCACTCACATGCATTCTGCATTCATTTCCCTCTCCTGCCATCCCTCTTCCTCCATTAACTTATGCGCATAGGAGAAGAGGAGAAACTGTGTTTTAATTTTATTTGGTACTGTGGCATGGCACTTGTGTGTTCTCTTTTGTTTATTTGGATCATTGGTGTTGAAATTTGGTTATGCCTGTTACTCTTGAAACATTATTACATATTGATAAGCATGATTTATGTATATGGAGCAACAAATTTTGCAAAGCAAACAATAGAATATGGGTCTTCGTATGCTTGAAATGAAAACTTGTTTGTTATTGTGAATTTATATTCTTTATGTTGGCATATGTGTGGATGAAATTGCATTGTCCAAATTGACAAGCCCCTGATGAGCTCCTTGATCTTAAACTTTAAAGAAAATGAAACTAATTTGTTGGATGGAGAAGAGAATGAGAGGAAAATGAGAGAATGAGGTTGAAATGGGAATTGGCGTAACAAATCAAAGAAGAGGTGGGAAATGAAATTTAGGAGGGAAATGACGAGGGAGATGAGAGAGGTATGACACTCTCCGCTCCACGTGAGCGTAATTATGCCATAAAAAGTTGTATCCGGTCAAAATTATAGTTTTAAAAAGAAAAACAAAAAGTTTGGTATTTATGTACAAATGTTGGTATTTTTGTACAATTTTGTCAGATTTTAATAATATTTTAACATTTTAAAAAAAAAATATTATTTTATTATATTTTGATGAATTGAATTTGTAAAATGTACATTTATAAATATTTTATTCGACAAACGGGTCAATTGTCGATTTCGGGTTCAACCTAGATTTTACCGGGTTTTTCGGATTCTGTCAGTTTCGGGTTTCAATCGAGTTTTTCGTGATTGTGACCCTGTTTTTTCGGGTCGGTTTTTCGGTCGGTTAAATTTATCCCGGGTCTAATTGCATATATGTATCCGTTTCCAACAAGTTTTAGTGTCCAATCTGTATTTACACGTTTATTTTTCTTTTTTCTGTTTCCCTTTTTCCAAAATTCCAATGAGTGTGTTTAAAAACATTTTCATTTTGATCTAAAAAAAAAAAATCATTTGATACGCTTTCTTCTTTCGCATGTCCGCCTAGTGTCCGAAGGTTTTTTAAAGGTTGGAGCCTATACTAATCTAATTTTATTAATTTTCCTGATAATCTTTGAAGTGAAAATGTTTTTACCTTATTAGGAACATTTTCCTCTCATAAAAATAACGGATTTTTCACCATGTACCCCTGAACTTTGGGTTAATTCACCATATACCCATTCTTTTCGAATCTGGTACGAGGTACCCCCAAGCTTTCAACTTTTTGCACGCAGTAGCCAATATGTTAACGGAGGTTAGATGACGTTAGTTTTTTTGACGTGGCATGCGACTATTGATGCATTGAAAGATGAAATAACATTTATACCCTTACTATAATTTTTATGTTTAATCTTTTCTTTCAATTATCTTTCCTTCTTCCCCTCACTTGTTTGTCTCCCACTACCATACAAACACCCAACTCCTTCGTCATTATCACCACTCAGTCAATCACCATGAAGGTGCCTTCGTCGACACCCTTGCAGCCCACGGCTCGCCTCAACGCCAGCCACCTCATTCCACATATCTCACCATCCCTCTCCTCCTCTTACTAGTTTCGACAAGCCCACCACTATCACCGTCCGAACTCCGCCTCACCAGCAACACCCTACCTCACACCGAACTTGTCTATGTCCAATTTACACACAAACCAAACCCAGCCCACCTGCCTCTCTTCCTTACCCAATCCAACACATCTCAGACCTCCTAGGTGTTGTGGGATTCAGCGGAGCAGCTGGAACAAAGTGCATCCAATCAATAGCAGTATACTATAGTACAATTAACCAAACAAGGATAAAGGAATCAAATCCACCATCCACAAAACTGCAAAAAAAAAAAAAACAACTCAAAAATAAAGTAAAGAAAAAGTCAATTAATCGTAGCCAGGCACCATGGTACTTGTAATTGACAATCTTTGTTCATCAGGAAATCAACACCAATAGTACAATCTCCGGCACAAAACACCCATGTAACCCCGCCTTTCTTGTCCCACCAAAGTCAAAACGCTACAGCCAGAAAATCTCCACACACCCTACACTCCACACTCTCCCCTTCTCCAACAGAAACTTAAAATATCACCTCTACATCACCACAACGAAATCCATTGTTGGCCTCCAATTTGACTAGTAAGGGAGAAGTGTGAGTGGAATAATTAACAAAATAAGTTAAATAAATCTAAGATCTAAGGAGAGAGAGAGTGTGAGCAAGGCTTTATTCTTGGGGTTCTGTTATTTGTGTAGGTTTTGTGTCTTCTATGGTGGCATGGGCATTGGATAACATGAAATTAGGGAGGAATTTTTGGGGTGGGGATGCGGTGTTGTGGATGGTGTGAGGGGAAGATGCAGTTTTTGAAGGGTTGGACCCATGGTAAATGGAGGAAACACTAAGAAAGTAGTGAGGAAATACACAAATGTAGGAAGGGCATTTTTGTCATTTTACAAACCAAATAAACGGAGTTACTGATGGTGGGTACGGCGTGCAAAAAGTTGAAAGCTCGGGGTTATCTCGTACCAGATTCGAAAAGAATGGTATATAGTGAATTAACCCAAAGCTCAGGGGTACATGGTGAAAAATCCGTAAAAATAAAGGATATTTTACCTTTTGGGTACCTGAGGTATATCATATTGTATTTTTTTTTTTAGGTACCTAAGGTTTAGTCCCGTTATCTTTTTGGCTCTTTGACTGTCAAGTACCGTGTTTGACTGTTAAATGAAAGGGTATGTCTGTCATTTCCCCTAAGTTGGCCACGAGGGAATACTCCCTCCTAACACCCCTTTCATTTTCATTTTCATTTTCTCTTTTCTTTCTTTTTTTTTTTTGGAAAAAGGTTAAAAAAATTTATATCAACCAAATTCCAAAGATGGGGGTAAAAAGATACCCTCCAAAAAAAACCAACTAAAAACGAATTACAATGGCAATGAAACAATTAAGCTAACCTAGCTTCAATTTCTCTAAAATAACAAGTATCTTTATAAAGATAGAGAATTCGAAGCCGAATCATCTGCTTGATACGATTAGTGACCTCCTCAAACGAGCATTTCTTCTCTGAAAACAGTCTTGCATTGCGCTCACACCATATCCCATGAATTGTAGCCAGGACTACAACTCGATACAACTTACACTGCCATCGTTTACCCCTGTTGTGTCTGATCTGCCAGTTAACTATTTCTCTTAGCTGTACTAAACGTAGCCTGAAATC
This sequence comes from Pharnaceum exiguum, assembly GCA_900322385.1. Lineage (NCBI taxonomy): Eukaryota > Viridiplantae > Streptophyta > Magnoliopsida > Caryophyllales > Molluginaceae > Pharnaceum > Pharnaceum exiguum. The sequence continues at coordinate 13,161 of ONZK01003011.1, forward strand.
AACCCATTGCTTAATGCTTTGCCAGACAGAGCTCGAGAAGGAACATTCAAAGAACAAATGCTTTGAAGATTCACTTGCATGATAGCATAGATAGCATAGGTTAGCCAGGTGATATCCACGTTTCTGCAAGTTGTCCTGTGTAACCAAGGAATTGTGCATCGAAAACAGACCAGTAATACATTGCCTAGGTAACGCAGATGAGTTCCATACAATCTTGTTCCAGTACCAATGAAGTAAAGGCCTTAACATAAAGTTATAAGCTTTACCTGTATTAAACTTATCTCTTATCTGCAAAGATGTGAAAATGGCCTGAGCAGCATGTTTGGTACTTGCTTTTTCAATCAGAGCATCTCTTGCTTAGCATACTTCTCCATAGCCAAGAATCAGTAATCTTCACTTCAACATCCCAAATAGACCTGGCTTTGAGGTAGTATTTTTCAACCCAAGAACTCCATATTGAATTCTGCTGATGAAGTATTCTCCATATAGCTTTCAATAATAAAGCTTGATTCCAACTCAATACATCCTTAATATCAACTCCACCATTTTTTTTAGGCTTGCAGATTTTTTTCCAACTAAGAAAGACCATTCTCCTTAAACTTTAAGAGCTACCCCAAAAGAAATTTCGAAGTAGCTTTTCCACCTCTTCAATGATGCCAACAAGTAGCAACATTGCAGAACACCAGAAGTTCAGCACACCAAACAAGACTGAATTAATAAGCTGCAGTCTGCTACCGTAAGGCAATAATGCAGTAGCCCAATGATCAGTACACTTTCTAATCTTTTCAAGTAAGGGGTAAAAGAGATCAGTTGATAATCTCTTGGAACTTAGAGGTAAACCAAGGTACTTAAATGGTAATGTGCCAAGAGAAAATCCACTCATATTCAGGATGTCTTGTTTTACAACATTGTGGACACCACCTAAATAAATATCCGATTTGCTAGTGTTAATAGCAAGTCCTGACATTAATTCAAACTGTTGAAGAATGTCAATAACACACTTGACTGAGGGCACACACCTCTAACAAAGATAAGCAAATCATCAGCAAAAGAGAGGTGATTGAGAGACAGTCGAGCACACTTAGGGTGTTGATTATATTGCTTTACCTTGCTGGCTTTTCTGAGCGTTCTGGAAAGAGCTTCCATACAAAGTACAAACAAATATGGAGACAAGGGGTCACCCTGCCTTACCCCTTTTTTTCCTTCAAAGAAACCATGTAATCCCCCATTTACTACAAGAGAATAAGATGGACAAGTAATGCAAGACATGATCCAATGCACAAACTGTAATGGCAAGCCAAACTCCTTCAAACAAGCTTCAAGGAAATCCCAATGAACATTATCAAAGGCCTTTCTAATATCAATTTTTAACAGTGCTCTAGGGGAAAGATGTTTATTGCCATACCTTCGAATGAGTTCTTGAGCAAGCATAACATTATCAAAAATCAGTCTGCCCTTCACAAAAGCAGCTTGCTCTTCTCCAACAATATCAGACATAACTTTTTGAAGCCTGTTGGCAATGATTTTTGTAACAGTCTTATATATCAAGTTTCAACAAGCAATTGGTCTATAATCTCCTACTGAAGTAGCATTATCTATCTTTGGGATCAAAATCAATGTAGTTGCTTTTACTTCACCAAGCAGTTTACCAGTAATAAAAAACTCTTTAACAGCAGCTACAAAATCTTCATGTATTATCCCCCATGATTTCTTGAAAAAACAAGCATTAAACCCATCCGGACCTGGGCTCTTGTTGTCATTGAAAGAGAAAAGAGCACTCTTTATTTCTACATTTGTAATAGGAGCAATCAGGCTAGGATTTTTCTCATCTGCAACTTTAGCACCTTGTAAAAATACAGGGTCAGTTTGAATAACTGAAGTATTGGCCCCTGTTGGGTGGTCGGGGCCCACAAATAAAAACACTACTAACTAAACTGTAGCCTAGGTAAGTAGAGGTCGATCCCACGAAGACAAGTGTTTGATAATTTGAGCCCCGAAAAATAATTAAACAAAACTGAACTAGGACAACTAAAGTAAAACTAACTAGACATACTAGTCACCCCCATTGTGTCACTCAATGAGAATTACTAGTATTGGATTGAAATTGAAATCAATATTTACATAAACCTTGCATTAAAAATTAGGCTAAAAAGAAAACAAAACTGAGGAACACTATGAGGAACAACTAGTGGGAGCAAGAAAAATAAATTAAAACTAAACTAAATTGAAGCATACAAAGCCAAACTAACGGATGAAACAAGATCAATGCTAATGAACATGCCGAGCAATGAACTGAAATAAACTTGAAATTATATTGCAGAAATTAAACTAAAAGTAATGACTGGATTGTGATTGAAATTAAATATGAAAGTAAAGTGTAATTGAAGTTGTGAAAACAATAAGCCCTAACTAAACTAAAACTAAAAACTGAAACTAAAAACTAAACTAACTAATTAGGGCATACCCGATTGTATGGTAGAAACCGTATATATACAAATCCTCTAGGCTCTGTAGAATCTTCGATCTTTCCATTCTCTGAACCCATGAAATTTTCAGCAGTAAGGAAAATAGGAAACTATGAGATAGATGGGCCTTACAAATAATAAGATGTAAATTAGGAAGGAGATGGAAGTTATAAGGAGATCTAAATATCTGATGAGATGGAGGAGTCTGATGAGAAAGGCTGAACGAATACTCTTCTCTGGAAAGGCTTCGTCTTTTGTCAAATGAATCCTCTTATTTTATTATTCCACCCTTCCTTTTATTTCTTTCCATTTGTTTTAACTCTTTTGTCTCCTAGGCAAATCAGGTAGATTTTTCTTTTCTCTTTGTAATTATTTTCCATTTAGCTCCATCCCAAACAGCTGCGATGTATCAACTTCATCTGCAAATTAGTATATGTTGCCGACCTTATCTTGCAAAACTCCAAACATGAAAGTTGTAGATGGCAGTCCCGGCTTTACAGCGCCTCTTGAATCAGCTTCATTCGACAGCGATCGAATGAGATACGGCCTCGGCAAGATCAGTGGCCAAAACTGTAATATTTTGCATTTTAAGCTCGAACTGACCCGAACTACTCCGAATGTACCTAAAACATAAATGTAACTTAATAAGACTATTTAGGGACATAATATTATCCAACGAACCGGATAATAATGAATAAAAAATGAATAAATAAGTACTCATCAGTCCCCATAAGATACAGGGCAAGTCTGAATAATGGGCTTTATGAAAAGCCTTAAGAGCAAGTTTCACTTTCTTCAGTTTGGTCACTAATCTATACATTACAGTCCCTCTAACGGAACAATCCCATGTATGAGAGACAAGCTGCATAAAAGAGGGATCAGTGGTCCAAACATTAAGAAATTTAAATGGACGTTTCATACCTAGTTGCTGTGCAGGAAAACTGACAAGAGAAGGTGAGTGATCAGAAATGCCAGGGGGTTTGAACACCACTTCAACTTGCATTTTGCTTTGCATCCAAGATGGATTAACAAGAACCTTGTCAAGTTTACATGTAACCCTAGATGCAGAATCTTGATTGTTTGCCCAAGTATGAAAAAATCCACTTGCAGGAAGATCAACAAGACAAGTCTTTTGTAAGCAATCATTGAACTCAACAATGTCTTGCCAATTACAGTGAGCTATACTGCTCCTTTCATTAAGGCATTTGACAACATTAAAGTCACCACTAACCATCCAAAGCTTTGTAATCACAGAAGAAAGAGCACATAAATCATTCCATAATTCTCTTCTTTCATCACCAGTATTGAATGCATACACAAAAGTATGTAAGAATTCAATTCCATAATTCTTTTCTTTCTTTTTCATTTCCCTTCTATTCCTTCCGTCGTCGGTCTCTCTATCATCTTCTCCATTTCATTCTCTATTTTCCTTTCTCCATTTTCGAATCTCCTTGTGACATTCTCCTTTCTCCATGATATTATCATATCATAACAAAATACAAGGGGGTTGCTCACTAATCTCTTTTATTATAAAGCACTAAGTCGAATCCAATGAAGGTAAGTTAATTGCGAAATCAATTAGGGTTTCAATTAAGCATTGTAAATTGTTTAAAACTTGGGGCTTTCATTGAAATTGGCATGTATGAATACTAAAATAGGGCATTTTTTTTTCAGATTTAAGCCTATGTCTGCCACTACAACCAAACATTTGATATTGGATATGTAAACCCAGGTGAATGTGGTTGGGAAATTTAGTTTTCTGGTATTTTGGTGGTGTTTTAAGGGGTTAATTTCTGGAAATTTGGTGGTATTTCTGGAAATTGGGTATGGGTGATTTTCTGGAAATTTGGTTTCCTGTATGAGGGTGATTTTTTCTGTAATTTTGGTGTATGGGGTTGATTATTTCTGGAAATTTGGTGGTGGTGAAATTTTTTTTCTTCTGGCAATTGGATGGTGTACGG